>JAODAL010064325.1:0-18778 GCA_025379985.1 Phyllomedusa bahiana
GTGAGTAAGAGAAGGTGCAGTGTGAGGTGAGTAAGAGAAGAAGCAGTGAGAGGTGAGGAAATGAAGGTGCAGTGAGAGGTGAGGAAAAAAAGGTGCAGTGAGAGGTGAGGAAGAAAAGAAGCCGTGAGAGGTGAGAAAGAGAAGAAGCCGTGAGAAGTGAGGAAGAGAAGGTGAAGTGAGGAAGAGAAGGTGCAGTGAGAGGTGAGGAAGAGAAGGTGCAGTGAGAGGTGAGGAAAAGAAGTTGCAGTGAGAGGTGAGGAAGAGAAGAAGCCGTGAGAAGTCAGGAAGAGAAGGTGCATTGAGAGGTGAGGAAGGAGAAGGTGCAGTGAGAGGGAAGGAAAAGAAGGTACAGTGAGAGGGAAGGAAGAGAAGAAGTGTGAGGGGAACAAAAGGTGCAATGAGAGGTGTGGAAGAGAACATGCCCTCCTCATCATTATCATCAATACCAGCGCCCTCCTCCTCATCATCATTATTATCAACCTCTTCCTCATCACCACCACTGCAAGGTGCAGTGAAGGGTGAGGAAGAGAAGGTGCAGTGCAGTGAGAGGTTAGGAAGAGAAAGTGCAGTGAAGGAAGGGAAGGAAAAGAGGAAAACGAAGAGATGCAGTGGAGAGGGGGAAAAAAAAGTGTCACGGACCCCCTGTCTACCATTTGTCACGGGTCGCTGGCGTGTCGTTGATCAATTACACCGAGCGGTGCACAGTCCCGCAGTCGCGGTTCGGGGTCAGCTCACCTCCCGTCCCCGGCCGGAGTTCACTTTCCGGCACGCGCTCCTGCTCCAGTCTGTCTCCACTCCCGGCATGTGGCTACACCCCTAGGGGCGCCCACACGCCAGCGCTGGCAGGTTGAATTTTACAAAGAAAAAAAAAAATACGGGCAGTGCGCCGGTGTAGTAATTGGTCTTGCTGTGGCACCATGCTCCGTATTTATTCCCGGCTCTCTTCCTGGTGACCATCGCTGGATCCTTGTGGTGTACGTTTCCCTTGGAGAATTGTCAAGTGTGTTCCTGTTTTGCCTTACAGTGTTACGACTATCTGCTTATGTTTTACCGACCACGATACCTTGCCGCATGCCCTGACCCTCCGCCTGCCTACGTTCTACGACCAAGAGCCGCAAGTCCTGACCATCCTGCCTGTACACCAGAACTACGAGCCTTGTCTGCTCAATACTGTTACCTTGCCTTGGCCGCCCACCGCAGGCAAGCCCCACCAGTGTAAGTGACCTGGTCGGACGCCACGCCGCAGCAAGAACCATTCCCGCCTTTGCGGCGGGCTATGGAGAAATAACCGGACCCCACCCATTAGATTTACTCCCTGATGTGAGCCTTCCGCCATCGCCTCGGTGGTCCAGGAGGATCCACCTCCAGACCGTTACAGTAGGAATCCGGCCACTGGATCCCACCAAGGTAGCCCTTGCAAGTGTGTTGCCAACATCACCACCGTCGTGGTCATAGCAATCGCAACAGATCGGCAGCAAAGCGCAGCTGCTCGAGCTCTTTCTCCATGGTGTTACAGAGCATCGTCACCACTCAGCAGCAGCAGCAGCAACCTCCGCATGTCCTGTCGGTTGTTCCTTATCATGGTTCCTGCGGGCCCTGGGGGTCCAAGATTCGGCTGTCACTCACTTCTAAGTACGACCGTGTGATCCAAAAACTTGCAGGGGGTTCTCACCCAATGCTCTATGCACGTAGGAGGATTTATGACGATTCGTTGCCTGGTCTGAACGTGCGATGGGTTGGCGTTCGTGGTCAGCCTCCTCTCCGGAAGGCCCTGGCCTGGGCTTTACAACCCCTATGGACAGAAAACGATCCAGTGACGGCGGATTACAGCGTCCTCAGCATTCCGTAACGTCTTTTGAGGAACCAGCGTGCATCCTCCGCTGAGACATCCCTCCTAAACCTACGCCTGGGGGACCTGTCTGTAGGAGACTCTATGCGGTACAATTCTGTACTCTGGCACTCTGATCTGTCATGGAACGAGGACCACCGGGCCGATCTGTGCGCCACACTTCTAGATATGGGCTCTAAAGAGGTGTTGGTATTTGACGTCAGGGAATGCTTTGTGACCTCCGTCTTCACCTCAAGTGACCTGATCAGGTTTTAGCGAACCACATCGATGGGTGTAGCTTCTTTTCAACGGGAGGCAGGAGCCTTCAGCAAGAGGCGCCAGTCAGCTCTTACCTCGCGGGTTTCCTCGCTTCGCACGGTCTCCAGGGGCTAATGACGCCCACAGAGCCAACACCCAACCGACGAGAGCCCATGATGATTGATCGGCTCTCGCCTCTCTGAGCTAAGAGTTGGGCCCCAGCCGTCGGCAAAGGACCTGTGGCCTCTACTGTCAGCCCAGAGCATTTTCGGGAGGGAATTGTCCCAAGTGACCCTAAGCCTGCGGGAAACCCTCCGCACCTAGGATCTGTGGAAGAGGCATTCCTGGCTGCAACCTCCTTCCTCTCAACACTGTTGATGCCAGTGCCGCGTCATGTCAGAGGACTGGTATCACGTTTCCAAGTTCCGGCGTTTCTGGATTGGGGTCTTTGATGGGAACTTCATCCACCAGGCTCTAGATTGTGAAGCAGTTTCGGCTTCAGGTGGTACGTCTGGAGATAAGAAGCGCTTGTCATATATACCGTCAGCGGGGAGGCTACTTAGGACTCCATCCAGTGGTCACCAAGCCTCTGTCCCTATACGTGGGGGAGCTGCAATAAAAGAGGAGAGATCTCCTTCTATGTGTTTGCCCTGATCCTGTCGCGATCTCCTCAGGACTCACCCATGGCCTGTTTGGCTCCAATCTCCTATCCTAGACTGGACTACTGGAGAGGTGATTCGTTGGGGGTCCCATCCTGTTTGGGGGCGTTGTTTGGTGGCACACGCCCGGGGGTGGCTTTCCTGCTCTTGCTCAAACCCTTCAGGAGCGTTGCCAGGGCTGCGCCGACACCGTAATACCTGGCAGTACGACGATGTGTTCTCAGAGAGACAAGCTGAGTAGTTTCCTACGCATCGTCCATACGATATGCCATATCGACTATTGCCGGCAACCAGTCCTCCCCGGGACAGAGTCTTATCACTGTCGGTTCCTGAGACCCAAGCCATGTCCGAGTACATCCAGGAGTATATCCGGAAGTGGTTCACCCGGAAAAGTCCTCGTCTCCCGACTGGACGCGGTGGTGCTTTTTCGTGAAGAAGAAGAGAAGGGGTACTGTGGCCCTGCATTGACCTACTGGGGCTTGAACATGATCCGGTATAAGACCGTCTTCACCCATTGCACGCTGATCACGGAACTTTTTGATTAATTGCAGGGCGCCAAGATTTTATCTCATGGTTGGATTTAGTGGGGCCTAAACTTGGTTCCGAATACGCAAGGGCGATGAATGGAAAACGGCCTTCAACACCATGTGATTGGGCACTTTGAGTACCGGGTGATGCCATTCGTCTGTGGCAACGGCACCCGCCCGTCTTTCAGGATGCTCGTTGTATGACGTCCTTGGACTACTCTTACACCTGCGTGGTGGTCGACCTTGATGACATCCTGGTGTACTCTCCTGACCTCGAAACCCCACCGCAGCCATGATCGTCTGTAACGGGTTGCGCCGCGGTCCGTCGCACCCGTGTCCCCCGCGGCAGGTCCCCGGCGGGGACGGGTGCCGCGCCGGGGTCCCTCTTGCCGCCCGTGGCTGCTCCCTCCCTCCCTCCTCAACCTGACCGCGCATCACCCGTTCGGCACGCGTCCCTGCTGGGGCCGGAATGCGCATGCGCGGCCCCCATAGCGCGCGCCGCGCTCGTTCATGTAGATTTAACAGGGACAGTGCGACGGTAATTGGCTCAAGTGACCGGGCGCTGTCTCTATTTATGTTTTTGGTCCCCACGTCAACTTCCACGCTGGATCTTTCGATGCCCCCCGTGCCTTTGTGGGAAAGCGTTTTCCCTGATAGTCATATTTGCCTTCGCTCCGCTTTACCACAGACCTTGCTACGTTTCTAGACTAACGAACCTCTGACGCCTGCACCTGCCCTTATCGACTGTCCACGAACCAAGCTAACCATGTGAAGCCTTCTGCCCCTGACTTATGCCTGTCCAACGACACAAAATTTGCCGCTGCCCTGATCCACATAATGCAGGACCACCGCTACGATTCTGGAATACTATTTTGTACCTCGCATGCAACTCGGCTGCCGCCGCAGGCAAAGTCACGTCAGGGGGGACGACCTTGTAGCCTCAAAGCCGCAGAAGTCATTCCCGATTTGCGGCGGGCTCTGGTGAAAACCGGGGGCTCTCTTAGATTCCGTTCCCTGGTCGTGGCTTACTATCATCGCCTGACGGGGGTGTACAGCGGATCCACTTACCAAGTCCGTTACAGTAAGATCAGCCATGGGATCCCGCCAAGGTGCCTCTGCCAAGCATCTGGGATATTACGACGGTTGTTGCCCAGCAAACGAACAAAATACACAACAAGGACAGCAGTTGGGCCAGCCATCTGCCATGAATGCTTCAGCTCCTAGCATTCCCGCAGCCGACCTCCGCCTCCGTCTGTGGCTCCATTCCTACATCTGCAGTTCTTTGGGCCACCGTGGGACCAAGCTTCGCTCTATCTACCTCCAGCTTTTGCCGGGGGATCCCAAGCTCGCCCGGGGCTTACATTACGCTGTGTTCTATGCACGTCGGAGCTGATGGTCGCCACGACCAGTTTCCCTCGGAGAGGTCTAAAGTGGCCTTCGTGGTGAGCATACTTTCCGGGCAAGGCCCTGGCTTGGGCCAACCCCCACTCTGGGACCAGGAACGACCTGTGACTGCAGGGCCTACAGATTCTTCCTCCAGGAATTCGACACGTTTTTGGAGGCAGCCAGCGCGTGCTTCCTTCTGCTGAGTCCGCCTCTTGGCATTCGTTCAGGGTGAGTCCTTGTGGGTGACTATGCGGATTCAATTCTGTTATCCTGGCTTCGGAGCTCGCTTGGAACGGATGCCGCCCTCTGCGCCAACCTTCAAAAGGGTCTGTCCAGCAGGGTAAAAGGACGCTTCGGCAGCAAGAGACCTCCAGTCCTCCCTCTGAACGAATTAATCCTCTTGCACTCGCATCGATATCAGGTTCATGAAAGGCAGGAGGGCTAGCCAAGAAAGAGAGGGACTGCTTCATCCTCAGGGTCAGCCCCGAATTGCGCTCACCTACGGTGCCGTGGGAGAGGGTGGCTATAGGTGTCAGTTTCTTCCGCTCCCGTTTTGATTGACTGCCAGTGAGGTGAGAAGACTGACGCTGGTTCTTCGTTTCCGGAGTTCTGCCGTCCGGTCTCGGGGTCTGCGGGAACCTTTATCCATGCCTCTTTGGTACCCCGGTTACCGAGTTTGCCTGTAGTCCGCCTGGGGTAAATACCTTTGCTGATTTCTGCGGTTAGGGGGTGCTGCCCTCCACTGATCCACAATCAAGTTTATAACCGGCGCCAGTTGACTTGACATCTCCGTGGTGGGGGCTCTACATTAAGGAGAAGTCAGGTCCATGTCCTGTTCCCGGTCTTCCTCGCTGCGATCCTCTTGGGGCTTCCCTGGCTCATAGCAAGTCACGCCCCTCGCTGGATTGGAAGACAGGTGGGTCTGCGTTGGGCGACAGAATACCAGAACCTTGCTTGAGGTACACGCCGGTGCCTCCACTTCTCCGCAGCAGCTTGCCGAGACGCTTCATGCCAGGTCTACCGGCTGTGAAGTAGTACCAGGACTTTGGGGACGATTTTCCGAGAAGGAGGCCGAATACGCTGCCACCACACCGGCCTTACGACTGACACATTGACCCTTTTCCAGGAACCAGGAAGCCCCCGCTTGGGAAGGGTCTACCCGCTTTTCCGTACAGGAGGAGAGACTCAGGCCATGTCGGCCCTCATTCATGGATAGAACTTGCAGAAAAGGCGTTTCTCCGTTAAGTCCTCCTCCACAGACGGAGCGGGTTTTTCTTTCGTACAGATAGGAAGGATGGTTCCCCCTCCGTCCGTGTATAGACTACCGGGGACTCAATAAAATCACCGTTTATATTGTTAAAAAAATCCGCGCTAACCTATCCCGCTGATCGCAAGAACTTTTCAGATCAGCATCAAGGGGGACTAAAGTGTTTTCCAAGTTGGATTCTGCGAGGTGCCTCACATAAACATTCATCAGAATATGGGAGGGGGGGAAACGAGTGGACAGATGGCGTTTAATACCCCGAGTTGGACCATTTTGAATATCCTTAGTATATGACCTTTGGGCTCGGAAACGCCTCCTAGACAGTGTTGTCGTTTCATGAATTTGTCTTAAACGATGTCTTCCGGGATTCTCTGTACACACAGTGTTGGTAGTTGTACTTGGATGACATCCTAAATTTTCTCCCTGATCTTCTAGACGCACCAAAACCACAAGTGCGCCAGGTTCTGCGACTTCTGCGAAGCTATCGAATTGTACGCCAAACTGGGGAAAATGTTTTTCTTTACAATCAGTCCTGCCTTACTCTCCCGGGTATATGCTCTACAGCCAAGGGCCTGAAGATGGGACCCATCTGTATGCCTAAACTCTCTGCGGTACTGCAATGGCCTGGTCCTGTCGGTCTTCCGGGACCAATCCAACCTTCCAGCGCTTCCCCTGGGCTTCGGCGTAATTATACCGCCAATTTATTCCCCACATCTCCACTTTGGTATGGCTCCTATAGTGGCCCTCACTAGGAAGAACGCGGAAAACCCGAGATTTGCTCGGGTTCTCCTGAGGGCGAGAAGGCGTTTGTTGGTCTGAGAAAAAATCTGCCTTCTCACACTGCACCTGTTTTGTACAGGCCTGCATTCCGAGAGAAGCCGTTTTTCCTGGAGGTGGAGGCTTCTTCTGTTGGGGGGGGGTCAGGTGCCGGTCCTCAACACGAAGAACGGTCCAAGGGCAAGGATTCTCAACATGTGGGTTCTATCTCTAAGACCTTTTCGCCGTGCCGGAAAGCGGAACATGCCATTGGCGGGACCGGGGAACTCTTGGCATCAAGTTAGCCCTGAGGAGTGGCGTATCTGCTGGGAGGGGAGACACGCCATCCTATGACATATTGTACGGACCATAAGAATTTATACTGTATCTTCAGGACAGCACAGCGCTCTTGAATCCTCCCAAGCCCCGATGGTCTTATCTTTTTCTCACGCTCGACTTTCGCATACAATTTCCGACCCACCCTGCTCCGAGAAAAAACGTCAAGGCTGACACGCCTCTCCGTGCTCGGACGTGGGCCGGTGCAAGAACCCGTTGTCACATCACATTCATTTCTCCCGAAGGCGTGGTTCACTTGGCTTCCACGCAGATCTTCCAGAACGTCCCTACTGGCAAGGACCTTCGTGCCGCCCCGCACTCAGGAAGGAAAGAAGGTTTGGAATCTGGGGCCATAGCTCTCTCTTGGCGGGCTCATTCCGGAGCCACGAGAACGCTATTGACTCTCACGGCACCATTCCTGGTGGACGGACCCTGGCACAGGATGTCAAGGACTTCAACGCTCGCCTGTATCAAATGTGCTCGGAACAAGGTCCCACGCCACAGGCCTTGCAGGTCTCCTGATCCTCTGCCCGTTGCTGAGATCCCTGGATGCACATAAGCCATGATTCATATAATGATCTTACTGGCATCCTCTGGGATTTCGGTCATTGGGTGGTTATGACCGGTTTTCTCGAGATTGTCCCCCAACTCCTACCTCTCCTGGCACTGCCGTTGCCTGCTCAAATTAGCAATCATTTCTTCCGACATGTTTTCCGACTTACATGGGTTGCCTTCACAACATAGTCTCCGACCGCGGCTTCTCCAAATTCGTTTCCCTCGATATTGGCGTTGCACTATGACTACCGTCTTGCAAGTCAAGCTGGACTTTTCGGTCAGCAATTACACCACTCAATCCACTGGGCAGGGTGTGAGCGGGCGTTAAGTTGGTGGTTTGTCTGTTGGTGAAACCCAGATTCTGGGGGATACCTCACTGTCACTTTGTATTGGACGTGCAGGACAACTGGGACGAGTTGCTCCCTTGGGCCCAGAATTCTCGTTTAAACCATCGCGCTCGGAGGGGCAGCCGGCGTCTTCTCATTCTTTGTAGGTATGATGGCCGCCATCCGGCACCCACCCCCTTCCCACCTTGCCCCTCTAATTCGATGTGCACCGCTGGTCAACGACCAAGTTCGGGGTTATCAAGGCCATCTGGGCAGGAGACGCGAGTTTCCCTACTTCGGGCCTCTGCCGTTATGAAGATCAGGCTGATAAGAGGATGAGACCCGCCCCAACATTCCTCACCAGGGGACAAAGTTTGGCTTCCTCGAGGTAACGTCGCGCTGAAGGTTCCTAGTCTCAATATTGGGGCCACTCGTTCCTCGGACCCTTCCAAGGTTTTCCGGCAGTGAACCTGTGAGTACAAAAGGCTCTCCCTGCTCCATCTCTCCGGATCAAAACGCATATTCCATTGTTCCCTCTTTAAGCCGCTGGTCCTGAACCATTTCTCTCTCAGGATGTAACTCACTTCCCCAGTTGCCACATGTACGACGAACTCTTTGAGGTAAGGACCATCTTGGGAAAATGAGACGGTCAGAGGTGAAGCGCTTCTTCATCGTAAGTTTGGAAGGGCTTCAGGCCACGATGGGAGAAGTCATGGGATGCCAGAATGCAACATCATGAATCGTGACCTCCTCCTCAGGTTCTGCATCCTAAAAACAGGACCGGAGAGGTCTAAGGGAGGGGGTACGTTAACGGTTGCGCCGCGGTCCGGTCCACGGACCGCGGTCGCCCCGTGTCCCCCGACCGGCAGGTCTACCGCGGGGAGGGTGCCGCAGGCGGGACCCACTGCCGCCCTGGCTGCAATCCGTCCCGTCATACTCACTGGTATGAGCATCACGTTCGGTCCGCGTGCCAAATGATGGCGGATTGCGCCCATGCGCGACCCCTAGCGCCGCAGAATGCCGCGCTCGTTCATGTAGATATAAAGGGACAGTGCTCCGGTAATAGTCTAATTGCCAGGAGCTGTCTCTATTTAAGTTATGGACCCTCGTCACTTCCCCGCTGGATCTTTGTTGACCCAGTGACTTTGTGAAAGCATTTCCTGATAGTCTATTTGCATTGCAGATTTTGTTACCAGACCTTGTACATTTCTCGAGGACTCGAACCTGCAGCACTGCACCTGTACCTTATCGACTGTCACGACCACGAACCATTGCCGGAACCTGTCATGACCATACTGAATGCCACCGCCTTCGATTTCAGGGAATACTATTTTGTACCTCGCTGCACTCGGCAGCCGCCGCAGGACAAGTCACGTCAGCGGGAGGGGGGACGACTGGTAAGCATTTCATGCCACAGCAAGTTCCATCCGGACTTTGTTGGCGGGCCTCATGGTGGAAAACCGGGGGGCTACTTAGATTCGTTTCCATGGGCGTTGCTTAAGCTATCATGCTTGTGGTGGTCCAGCGGGATCCACTACACCAACGTCCTTTTCATAGTCAAGTAACGAAGCAAGCCTCCGGTGTGAACCACTGATGACCAAGTAGGATAAGTGCTCTATCCATCAGACAATCCTCCCATTTCTGGGGTACGTCATCTCTGAACATGGCCTACGGATTGGACCCCCCAGCAAAATGACAGTCCATCCGTGTTGCAGTGGGCACTCGCCCAGTCGGCCTACGGGCTATCCAGCGCTTCATTGGGCTTCTGCAACAACTACGCCGTTTCATACCTCACTCTCTACGCTTGTGGCACGCCCGATAGTGGCTCTCCCAAAGAAACATGCCAAATCCACGCAGCTGGACACCGTACGTGGCCGAAGAGGCGTTTTCGAACAAGCGCAATTACGCCTCCATTCCCCCTACTCTCCTGCAATCTATCCTTGCACGTCCGATCCGCGGTAAACCCTTCACATTGAGGTGGAGCATCATCAGTGGGAGCCGGTGCAGTTCCTTACGCAAAAAAAAAGGGCCCACAGGTAAAGACTGTAACGTGAGGCTTCTTTCTCTAAGACAGTTCTCGTGGCGGAGAGGAATTTACACGATTGGCGGACCGGGAGCTACTAGCATAAAATTGCCCTGGAGGCAGTGGCGTTGGTCTGCTGGAGGGCGCCCGTTTTCCCATCCGTATCTACTCGGACCACAAGAACCTCCAATATCTTCAGACGGCTCAGCGATTTAACCCACACCAACCTAGGTGGTCGCTCTTCTTCTCCACTTCAGGCCAGCGGAGAAGAATGTGAGAGCTGACGCCCTCTCCCGTGCCTCCGACGTGGTGGGTGAAGATACTTCTTCCAGAACACATAATTCCTCCCAGGAACGTTCATCTCGGCAGCTCCAGGGACTCCGGGGGTCCCTCATGAAGGACCTTATGTGCGCCCTGCTCTTTCCGCAGACGTATCTTAAAATGCGGGGACATTGCTCATTGGTGGCTGGTCATCCCGGTGCCACGAAGAACCTTTCACTGATATCCCGCGTTCTATGGTGGGCCAGAGCTTGAAAAGGTTGTTAAGGGACTTAGCGTTCGTTCTTGTGGACTCCTGTGCCGCAACAAGACGCCACGTTCAGCCGGCAGGTCTACTTCAGCAAATTTCGTGGACCTTCATAACTGGACCTCCCTCCGTGTCTGGGCAACACCATTATTTGGTGATACGAGATCGCTTATCCAAGTGGAGCATTTCGTCCCATTGCACAGGGCTGCCATCTGCCTCCCGCCTGGGCTGAGCTATTCTTCCTTCATGTGTTTAGTCTGCATGGACTCCCCTCAGCAAATTGTCTCTGACCGGGGTCGTTCAAATTGTTCTCAGGTGTTTGGCGAGCACTGTGCAAACCAAACTTCAAGGTGAAGCTCGATTCTCTTCCGCCTTACCAGCCGCAGGAGATGAACGGCCAGGTGGAGGGGTCAACCAAGTCTTGGGATGTTACCTTCACCATTTCGTCTCGGCATGTCAAGAAGATTGGTCCAATTTACTGCCATGGGCAGATTTCTCTTATAACTCTCTTGAGTCTGAGTCCGCAGGGGTCTCCCCCTTCTACATTGTGTATGGTGGTATCCCCGCCCCTCCTCTACCTCTGGCAACCTCCTCTGAGGTCCCGGCGGTGGACGCACTGGTTCAAGACATGAAGGCCATCTGGTCCCAGACCCGTCAGTTGCTGCTCCGCACTTCCGAGCGCATGAAGTCAAGCGGACAAAAGAAGAATTCCCCCTCCGGTTTTCTCCGCGGGTGACAAGGTGTGGCTCTCGTCTCGATATGTCCGCCTAAAGATGCCTTCTCACAAACTGGGACCCCATTTCCTGGGACTCTTTGAGGTCACCAGCCGCATCAACCCAGTGTCATACAAACTCCGGCTCCTTCCTATGATGAGAATCCCCAATTCGTTTCATGTCTCCTTACTGAAACCCCTAGTTCTTAATCGTTTTTCCCAGAAGGCTGTTCCTCCTCCGTCTGTGGATGATGTGCCCAATGTCTTCGAGGTCAAAGAGATTCTGGGCATGAGGAGAACTAGGGGAAAGCGATACTTCCTGGTGGACTGGAAGGGGTTCGGTCCCGAAGAGAGGTCTTGGGAGCCAGAGGAGAATATCCTGAACCGCAGCCTCATCCAGCGATTTCTCCAATCCAGTAAGAGAAGGGGGCCCAAGGGTGGGGTACTGTCACGGACGCCCCTGCGACCACTGTCACGGGTCGCAGGCGCGTCCGTGCTGCTACACCGAGCGGAGCCCCGTCCCGCACGTTGGGTTCGGGGTCCGCTCACCTCCCCGTCCCTGCCGGCGTTCACTTACCCGCCCGCGCTCCTGCTCAGTCTGTCTCCATCTCCCGGTGTGTGGCTCTGCCCTTAGGGGCGCGCGCACCGGCAGGTTGAATTTAAAGGGGCAGTGCGCCGGTAATTGGTCATTGCCGGGCACTGCTCCTATTTAAGTCCGGCCTCTTCCTGGCGACCATCGCTGGATCCTTGGTGTACGTTCCCTTGGAGAAAGCTGTCTAGTGTGTTCCTGTTTTGCCTTACCGTGTACCGACTGTCTGCTTACGTTTTACCGACCACGAACCTTGCCGCATGCCCTGACCTCCTGCCTGCCTACGTCTAAGAACCAGAGCTGCACGTCCTGACCTCCTGCCTATCCCCGACTACGAGCCTGTCTGCCTATCCTGTACCTTGCCTTGGCCGCCACCGCAGGCAAGTCCCGCCAGTGGTAGTGACGTGGTGGTCTCCCGCCACAGCAAGACCATCCCGCTTTGCGGCGGGCTCTGGTGAATACCAGGACCCACTTAGATTCCAGTCCCTGGTGTGGGCTTACGCCATTGCCTGCGGTGGTCCAGAGGATCCACCTCCAGACTGTTACAGGAAGAAAATAAGGTGCAGTGAGAGGTGAGGGAGAGAAGTTGCAGTGAGAGGTGAGAAAGAGAAGAAGCAGTGAGAGGTGAGAAAGAGAATGTGCAATGACAGGTGAGGAAGAGAAGGTGCAGTGAGAGGTGAGGAAGAGAAGGTGCAGTGAGAGGTGAGGAAGAGAAGGTGCAGTGAGAGGTGAGGAAGAGAAGAAGCAGTGAGAGGTGAGGAAGAGAAGGTGCAGTGAGGTGAGGGAGAGAAGGTGCGGTGAGAGGTGAGAAAGAGAAGGTGCAATGACAGGTGAGGAAGAGAAGGTGCAGCAACAGGTGAGGAAGAGAAGGTGCAGTGAGAGGTGAGGAAGAGAAGGTGCAGTGAGAGGTGAGGAAGAGAAGGTGAAGTGAGAGGTGAGGAAGAGAAGGTGCAGTGAGAGGGGAGGAAAAGAAGAAGCAGTGAGAGGGGAAGAAAATAAGGTGCAGTGAGAGGTGAGGAAGAGAAGGTGCAGTGAGAGGGAAGGAAAAGAAGGTGCAGTGAGAGGTGAGGAAGAGAAGGTGCAGTGAGAGGTGAGGAAAAAAAGGTGCAGTGAGAGGGAAGGAAAAGAAGGTGCAGTGAGAGGTGAGGAAGAGAAGGTGCAGTATGAGGTGAGGAAAAAAAGGTGCAGTGTGAGGGGAAGAGAAGAAGGTGCAGTGAGAGGTGAGGAAGAGAACATGCCCTCCTCATCATTATCATCAATACCGGCGCCCTCCTCCTCATCATCATTGTTACCGACCTCCTCGTCATCACCACCACTGCTGTCCTTCTCACCTCCACCCTCCTCATCACCACACTCCACCTCACCTCCGCCCTCTCCTCATCATCAACCTCCTCCCAATCATCACCATCTTCCTCCCCTCATCATCATCACCCTCCTCCCAATCATCACCCTCCTCCCCCTCATCATCATCCTCCTCCTCCTCGCTCTCATCATCATCACCCTCTTCCCCCTCATCATCATCATCCTCCTCCGAACTCTCCTCATCATATCATACCCCTTCCCCCCCAAACATACCCCCCTCCCCCCATCATTATTCCCCTCTTCCCCCCATCAAATCTCCCCCTTTTCTCTCATCATTTATAAACCCCCTTTTTCCCCTTTATCATCCCTCCCCCCCATCATCATCCTTCCTTTATCCATCGGTTCTTCAACCCCCATATCCCAACCCTTATCCCCCCTTCCCCCATCATATCCCCCCTTTCATCACATCACCCTTCACCCATCATTATATACCCTGTCCCCCCTTAAAATCATCCTTTCCCCTATATCACCCTCTTAATCATCACCCCCCTCCTCCCCCATCATCACCACCCTTTATCATACCCTTCCCAAAATTCTTACCCCCCTTTCCCCTAATTTTCCCCCCTTCCCAAACATCATCACCCCCCTCCCCTTTTCATATTCCCCCCCTTCTCTAGCATCACCAAACACTGGATTCACCCGCACCCTGTGGTTAACCCCCACCCCTTTATCAGCTGTTTGGGTCAGTTTGCTTAATGTGAAAAAGGACCCTTTGGGGAAAAGACCAAAAATGATGGAAAAGAAAAGAAGAAAAAGTCTTATTGTGAATCTCCCAAATCTACCCCTTTAAACCCCCCCCAAAAAACTGCCCCAATTACCTCTAAAACCAAATTTCCCCCCCCTAACATTGCCCCCCCTCATCCCAATACCAACCCTAGCCAAAAATGAACCCCTGCCCCCCCCTCATCTCCAAAACCAACCCCACCAAAAACATGAACACTCCCCCCCTCCCTCTCCAGTTCCCAACCCTTTTCCCCCAAACCCCAGCATGCCCCCAAACCCCTCTCCCAAAACCAAAACCCTTACCCCCAAAAACCCAAAAACTGCCCCCCATTTAAACCCTTTAATACCAATTCCCCATATGAACACTGCCCCAACCCCAAACTCAATACCAAACCCCCCCCAAAAGGGGCACCGCCCCCAAAACCCCTCTCCAAAACCCAAAAACCCCCCCCAACCCAAAAAATGCCCCCAACCCCCTCTCAATACCCCCCTAGCCCCAACCCGAACATGCCCCAACCCCATTCCTACAACCCCCCAAAAACCCGAAAAACGGCCCCCAAGTTTTCCCGTTCCAAACCCCAACCCCAACCCCAAAAAAGCCCCCTTTTCACCCCACCCCTAATACCAAAATTTTACCCCCAACCCCAAACCCCTTTCCCCCAATTATCTCCAAAACCCCGCCCCCAAAAATGAAACGGCCCCCCCAAAAATCATATCCAATTCCAAAACGCACCCCCAACCCCCAGCATGCCCTAACCTATCTCCCAAAACCAAACCCCCCCCCAACCCGAGAAAATGCCCCTAACCCCATCTCCAATACCAACCCTACCCCAACCTGAACACTGTCCCCTAATCTCACCTCTAATACCAAATCTACCTCAACCCAAACACTGCCCCAACCTCATCTCCAATATCAACCCTACCCCAACCTGAACACTGCCCCTAACCTCATCTCCAATACCAACCCTACCCAAACACTGCCCCAACCTCCTCTCCAATACCAAACCTACCCCAACCTGAACACTGCCCCTAACCCCATCTCCAATACCAACCCTACCCCAACCCAAACATTGCCCCAACCTTACCTCCAATACCAACCCTACCCCAACCTGAACACTGCCCCCTAACCTCATCTTCAATACCAACCCTACCCCAACCTGAACACTGCCCCTAACCCCATCTCCAATTCCAACCCAAACACTGCCCCAACCTTATCTCCAATACCAACCCTACCCCAACCTGAACACTGCCCCTAACCTCATCTCCAATACCAACCCTACCCCAACCTGAACACTGCCCCTAACCTCATCTCCAATACCAACCCTACCCCAACCTGAACACTGCCCCTAACCTCATCTCCAATACCAACCCTACCCTAACCCAAACACTGCCCCAACCTCATCTCCAATACAAACCGTACCCCAACCTGAACACTGCCCCTAACCCCATCTCCAATACCAACCCTACCCCAACCTAAACACTGGCCCTAACCTGATCTTCAATACCAACCCTACCCCAACCTGAACACTGCCCCTAACCCCATCTCCAATACCAACCCTACCATTTCCTGAGCACTGTCCCTAACCTCATCTCCAATACCAACCCTACCCCAACCTGAACACAGCCCCTAACCCCATCTCCAATACCAACCCTACCCCAACCTGAAGACTGCCCCTAACCCCATCTCCAATACCAACCCTACCCCAACCTGAAGACTGCCCCTAACCCCATCTCCAATACCAACCCTACCCCCAACCCAAACACTGCCCCAACCTCATCTCCAATACCAACCCTACCCCAACCTGAACACAGCCCCTAACCCCATCTCCAATACCAACCCTACCATTTCCTGAGCACTGCCCCTAACCTCATCTCTAATACCAACCCCACCCCAACCTGAACATTGCCCCAACCTCACCTCAAATACCAACCCCACCCCAACCTGAACATTGCCCCAACCTCACCTCAAGTACCAACCCTACCCCAACCTGAACACTGCCCCTAACCCCATCTCCAATACCAACCCCACCCCAACCTGAACATTGCCCCAACCTCACCTCAAGTACCAACCCTACCCCAAACTGAATACTGCCCCTAACCTCATCTCCAATACCAACCCCACCCCAACCTGAACATTGCCCCAACCTCACCTCAAGTACCAACCATACCCCAACCTGAACACTGCCCCTAACCCCATCTCCAATTCCAACCCAAACACTGCCCCTAACCTCATCTCCAATACCAACCCTACCCCAACCTGAACACTGCCCCTAACCCCATCTCCAATACCAACCCTACCCCAACCTGAACACTGCCCCTAACCCCATCTCCAATACCAACCCTACCATTTCCTGAGCACTGCCCCTAACCTCATCTCCAATACCAACCCTACCCCAACCTGAACACTGCCCCTAACCCCATCTCCAATACCAACCCTACCCCAACCTGAACACTGCCCCTAACCCCATCTCCAATACCAACCCTACCCCAACCTGAACACTGCCCCTAACCCCATCTCCAATACCAACCCTACCCCAACCCAAACACTGCCCCAACCTCATCTCCAATACCAACCCTACCCCAACCTGAACACTGCCCCTAACCCCATCTCCAATACCAACCCTACCCCAACCTGAACACTGCCCCTAACCTCATCTTGAATACCAACCCTACCATTTCCTGAGCACTGCCCCTAACCTCATCTCTAATACCAACCCTACCCCAACCTAAACACTGCCCCTAACCTCATCTCCAATACCAACCCTACCCCAACCTAAACACTGGCCCAAACCTCATCTCCAATACCAACCCCACCCCAACCTGAACACTGCCCCTAACTTCATCTCTAATACCAACCCTATACCAACCTGAACACTGCCCCAACCCCATCTGCAACCCTACCCCAACCCAAACCCTACCCCAACCTCATCTCCGATACCAACCCTACCCCAACCTGAACACTGTCCCTAACCCCATCTCCAGTACCAACCCTACCCCAACCTGAAGGCTGCCCCTAACCCCATCTCCAATACCAACCCTACCCCAACCTGATCACTGCCCCTAACCCCATCTCCAATACCAACCCTACCCCAACCTGAGCACTGCCCGTAACCTCATCTCCAATACCAACCCTAACCAAACCCGAACACTTGCCCCAACCTCACCTCCACCATATTCCTCCCCTGATCTCTAATACTAACCTTACTCCAATTATGCTCCTCATGTGATCCCCTATACCAACCTTACCCCAACCATGTTGCTCACCTGATCTCTAATGCTACCCCTATCCCAACCAAGTTCTTCATCTGATTGCTGATACTAACCCTTTCCAAACCAAGTTCCTCACCTGATCTCACCAATCCTACCTCAACCATGCTCCTGACCTGTTCTTCAATATCAACCCTACCCCAACCACGGTCCTCACCTGATCCTTAATATTAACACCACTCCACAATGTTCTCCACTTGATCTTCTAAACCAACTGCTCCTCGACCATGCTGCTCACCTGTTTCCAATATCAACCCTACTCCATCATATTGCTCACATGATCTTCTACACCAACCCTACCCCAACCAAGTTCCTCACATGATCTCTTACACCAACCCTACCTCAGCCATGTTCCTCATCTCATCTCTTACACCAACCCTCCCCCAGCCATGTTCCTCATCTCACCTCTTACACCAACCCTCCCCCACCCAAGTGCCTCATCTGATCTCTTACACCAACCCACCCCCAACCAAGTTCCTCATCTGATCTCTTACACCAACCCTACCCCAGCCATGTTCCTCATCTGATCTCTTACACCAACCCTATCCCAGCCATGTTCCTCATCTGATCTCTTACACCAACCCTATCCCAGCCATGTTCCTCATCTCATCTCTTACACCAACCCACCCCCAACCAAGTTCCTCATCTGTCTTTCACACCCTATCCCACCATTTCCTCTCTGATCTCTTACACCAACCCTATCCAGCCATTTCCATCTCATCTCTTACACCAACCCTCCCCCAACCAAGTTCCTCATCTGATCTCTTACACCAACCCTATCCCAGCCATGTTCCTCATCTGATCTCTTAAACCAACCGTCCCCCAGCCATGTTCCTCACATAATCTTTAGTGCCCATTATAACGTCTTAGTAAATACATGGAGAATGTACCATCACTCACCGTCCGCCATGCCATGGACCAGTAACAGGTTCTTCACTCTGAAGCCATGAATGTTGTGCAGAACGCTGGAGGCCTACAACATAGTGAAGAACATTATATTGTGCCCTGCACCTTCAGAGCTGCACATTATACCGCACGCCGTTACCTGCACATTATACCGCACGCCGTTACCTGCACATTATACCGCACACCGTTACCTGCACATTATACCGCACACCGTTACCTGCACATTATACCGCACACCGTTACCTGCACATTATACCGCACACCGTTACCTGCACATTATACCGCACACCGTTACCTGCACATTATACTACACGCCGTTACCTGCACATTATACCGCACACCGTTACCTGCACATTATATCGCACACCGTTACCTGCACATTATACCGCACACCGTTACCTGCACATTATACCGCACACCGTTACCTGCACATTATATCGCACACCGTTACCTGCACATTATACCGCACACCGTTACCTGCACATTATATCGCACACCGTTACCTGCACATTATACCGCACACCGTTACCTGCACATTATACCGCACACCGTTACCTGCACATTATACCGCACACCGTTACCTGCACATTATACTACACGCCGTTACCTGCACATTATATCGCACACCGTTACCTGCACATTATACCGCACACCGTTACCTGCACATTATACCGCACACCGTTACCTGCACATTATACCGCACACCGTTACCTGCACATTATACACCCCCGCCCTTTAACCTCACATTATAGCACACCGTTACCTGCACATTTTA
>JAODAL010064326.1:0-18778 GCA_025379985.1 Phyllomedusa bahiana
CCCCCTTGAAAAAAAAAAAAATTTTCCGGGGCCCTGGGCTCTGCGGTTCACTGTTTCAGGTAATAAAACCAGTGGATGCAGACATTTCACGGGCCCGGCGGGTCAAAAAACGGTACAGAGAAAAAAGGGAAAATTGGGGAAGTGTCATAACATGAAACCCACTGTTTCCTGGTCGGGGGGTGTTCGTAAACTGTGGAGGCGAAAGCAGTAGAAAGTAAGTGACCTTCATCACCCCCCGACCTTCCTTGTCCACCCCCAAAACCCATATCCTCCCCCCCCCCCTGTACTCTTCCTGGGTAAAAACAGGCTGGTATTTTAGGGGTGAAAAAGGGACTGGAACCCATGAACCTTCCCTGTCATAAAATCAGGCTCCCGTTGTCCTTTTAAAAACTTTGGTGGTTAGGGAAATTTTTTTGGGAATCCCCACTTTTTTTTTTTTAAAATAATTAGTTTTTTTTAGTTTTTTAAAATAAAGGGAAAACAAAATGATGGGGGGTTTTCTCCCATTTTTAACCAGGCACAGTGCTGAATTTTTAAGTTTGGGAAAGGGCCCATGTTTTTGGCCTTTTTCCCACCCTAAAAAATCACCCACAGGACCAAAAGCGATCATCAAAATTTAAGGGGGGTGGGGGGTTCAGAGGGTTTTGCCCCTTTTTCCCCAGGGGCCCTCCCTTGCATTGGGTTACTGAAATTGGGTTACTTAGTGAAAATTTATTTGAAAAAAACACCTACCCCCGCTGTTTTCCCCTTGCCCACACCCACAGGTGGGGGGACGAGAGAAAACATCCTCCCAAAACCCCGGGAACGGCTGCCACCAGTTTCTAGTTTAGTTAAAAGCCCGGGCCCTAGGGACCAATCTTATAAAAAGGGCCCGAAACCCCCTTTGGGGGTAGCTAAAAAACTAGCCCGAGTACAAGGCGTGTACCCCTTTGATAAAGACGGGCCCTAACTCAGTTTAAAAGGGTTTTATGGGTTTTAATTTTACCGGGGAAAGGGCCCCCTTTAACAGATAGTATATACCCGAAAGGGAAAAAAATATACAGGTAGGAGACAGTGCAAAAACCCAAATTTGGAGTACAGACAAAATGCAGTTAGAAATTAAAACAAGTTACCGGGGGGCTTGCTTTGGGGGCCCCCGGGGATGGGGGGGCAGATGGGGGGGGGGGGCTTTTATTTTAATTTAAGTCACGGGCCCCCCGGGCCCCAACCCCCCTCCTCTGGATCAAACCCGTGACATTGGGTTTCGTCAGCCTTGTGGGGATGAAAAAAAAATGCCGGGCGGGCACCAAACCCCCCCCTAAGTAAAGGGGGAGGCATCTGTTTAAAATCTTCTGTTATAAATTAATTAAAATGGTTTAAAAAAAATAAAAAAACAAAACATAAAAAAAAAATTGATTTAAATAAACTCTCTGCGACAAAACCCGGGCCCTTCTTTACCTTTTAGTTTAGAAAAAAGATGTTAAAGCTGCCAACCTTGTCCCGAATCCAATAGCATCCCGAATCCAAGTTAAAACCCCTTCAACCCCCCAAAAATCATGGGGAATTTTAGGGGGCCCGGGGGTGAAGGGGTTGGGGGTACACCAAAAATTTTTTAAACCCCAAATTTTCGGGGGGATTGGTCCTGTTCCTCCCCCAGGAGATTATGCCTGCAAGTTGTATCTGCACCTCCTCCCTCACCTCTGCGGCCTAGTGCCAACACAAAATACAACCCTCACCTAACACTCTAAAACCCCCTCACCGCTTCCTGTCTCATAGCCTCCCCCTCCCACACACACACACTCCACCTACCATCCCATAGGGAGTTTGTACAGAGGTAGGAACAGATAGGAAGATGCTGGAGAACTGAGTAGTCTAAGATGTTTGTATGGTTAATACCGTAGGCATAAGTTGTGGCAGGATTAAGTCATCATGGGGATCTGGAGCATAGTTGCCAACCCTCCCGTTTTTTGGCGGGTCACTCCCGCTAATGGGGGCCGTGTCCCGCCCTCCCGGAGGATCAGCGTAATCTCCCGCAGAAATGAAAGCAGCTCTGTAAGTAATTAAGCAGAAGTCCGTAACAGTCGCACTCAGGTTATGTTCTACACGCTGTTCCTTTGATCTCACAAAGCCTCCGTGTTCTCACTGGGCCCCTGCTTTAGGAGGAGGGGGGGCTGCAGAGGGGCTTACATTAGAAGAGGTCCTATAGGACGCTGCTGTGCTCACTTTCCTGGCTGCGCTCTTATTGTCCTGCTGCTCTGTAAGCCGACACCCCGTGTGTCCTGAGTGCGGTGATGCAGCAGTGCCCTCTTCACTGACTCCGGGGCGCTGTCTGCTCCTCGCTGATTTAGGCATAGTTGCCCCAAATTTTGAAAATGGAAAAACAGGGATTTAAAAGGGGGCGCGGCGTTTTGGGTGGTCCCCCCTTAGTAGTCATGTTGCCCCCTTTAGTATCAGGTAGGTTTAGTGCCCCTTTTAGTAGTCAGTAGGTAGTGCCCTTTTATAGTCCCGGTTAGGTGTGCCCCTTTAGTATAGTAGGTAGTGCCCCCCTTTTGTAGTCAGGTAGTTGGGCCCCCCCTTGTATCAGGGAGGGAGGGCCCCCTTTAGTACAGGTAGGGGTGCCCCTTTTTGTGTCAGGGAGGTAGTGCCCCCTTTGATCAGGTAGGAGTGCCCCCCTTTTTGTAGCAGGGAGGTAGTGCCCCTTTTTTACAAATAGGTATGCCCCCTTTAGTAGCCCGCCAGGTAGGGGTTTCCCATTTAGCCAGCCCGGTAGTTGCCCCCATTGTTTCCACCAGGATTGCCCCCATTGTAGCCAGGGAGAGCCCCCCGTATTAATAAAAAAAAATAAAAATTCCACTTCCTGACCAGGTCCCGCCCGATCTCCTCAGCGCGCAGGGGGAATGAGAGCAGCCGCGGTCCTCCCCTGCGCCGCCCGGGCACTTCCCCTCCGCTGCCCTGAGCAGGGCGCACACCCCGGCCCCGCCGGACATACAGAGGGAGGGGGGCGTCCCTCCTCCCTCCCCCCCGCTTAGTGAGCCCAAAGGGGGGTGAGGGGCCCCGGGCCCCGCTTCACCCCCCCGTGGGAACGGACGGCGGCGCGGAAATAGCGCCCCGTACCCGGGCCCCGCGGCTATTTAAAGGACCCCCCCCGCTCGGCGGCGGGGAAATGCCAACCCCCCCGGGGGGGCGGGGGGGGGACCCCAAATGGGGGGCCCCCCCCAAAAACGGGGGGTTGGGTTATTTTTACGGTGTTTCCAGCACAATTACAGAAGGGACGGCACACAGCGAGCACCCGGCCCTGACGTCCCTCCTCGTCCTTATCGTACCAGAGCTTTAAGTAGGGCCCAAATGTTCAGGGCATGTTAGATTCAAGATATGACTGATGAGAGGGAAATGTATTACCTTCTGCATTTGATCATCCAGAAAGTCCAATAAGCTGACAAGGGCCACTACCTGGCTACAAGGGCCACTACCTGGCTACAAGGGGCCACTACCTGACTACAAGGGGCCACTACCTGGCTACAAGGGGCCACTACCTGATTACAAGGGGCCACTACCTGACTACAAGGGGCCACTACCTGACGACAAGGGGCCACAACCTGATTACAAGGGGCCCCAAATTCCTTTGGCCCCAAGGGGCCACTACCTGGCTAAAAAAAGCACTCCCTGGCTATAAGGGGCCCCAAAACCGGGACAAAGGGGGGCAACTACCTTTTCCTACAAGGGCCCACTCCCTGGTTTAAAAGGGGGCCACTACCTGATTAAAAGGGGCCCCCCCTTACCTTTTTGGCCCCCCCCCCCCCCCTACAAGGGGGCCATTTACCTGATTACAAGGGGCCACTCCCTGCTACAAGGGGCCCCCTCCCTGGCTAAAAGGGGGGCCGCTTTCCCACCCAAACAAAATGCCCTTATCAAGGCACAGTTCCTTGGGGTCCCGGGGGGTAAATAAAATTAAAAGGGCTTTGGACTTAAAAGGGGAAGTGTAAACTTTTCCCGAGTTTTTAAAAATTGGTGACCGGGGTCTTCCAGGGGTCGGGAGAAAAATTTTGGCAAAATTGGGGGGTTTCCCCCCAATCATGAAAGCAGCTGAGGTAAAGTGGGGGAAGAAACAGGGGACCTTGGGAAAGGGGTCCGCGCAAAAGGGGAAGAGGCCATGGGACAGCTTCCAACGGGCGATGAGTTCCAAATAAAAACCCCGGGACCCGATGAGAATGACGGGAAACCCTCTGACCTTGAGGGGGTTTGAGCCTTGAGGGGGGAAAGGGGGAAGATGGAGGGAAAAAAAACCCCAAACCCCCCAACTGACTCCATGGAAGAACCAGCACGCCTTCGGGGAAGCGAGAATCTTGGGATCGGGGAATAAAATAATTGGGGTGCTTATGGTTAAAGGAAGTATCAAACTATTGATGTTTTGGAGTGCCCCCCCTCCGGGTAGAAAATGCTTAAACACCTCTGCAAAAGAGAAAAACCCCCAAAGGATCTACAGATGCCGGGTTTTGGGGAGATTGGTCACCCGTTTCTCCACCTCGGGGAATGAAAAACCCTAAACAGGGAAAATTTTGGGTTTTTGGGCCCACCCAAGAATCCTTGAGGCCTCCAGAAAATCCGAGGCTCCTGGTCCCTTTGTGTGTTTTAAGATACGAAAACTCCCTTGGTTTTGTCAGACGGAACCTAAACCTTGTGACCCTGGAAAAAAGGGGCCAAAATAACAGAGCGCCAAAAAAATTTTTTCGATTTCCCGAAATTTAATCTGGGTTTGAACATGCCCCCAAAACCCTGAGGTGCTGGCATCTGTGGAAATGATCAGCCACTGTGGAGAAAGAAAGGACTTCTCCAGAGATCATGCAGGAGACAGGAGACACCAGCCACCACTGAGATTGACATGAACTTGGGATGGAAGCAGAATATTCTTGTCTAGGGACTAATAGAGAGCTATCCCAGTGAGCTAGAATGGCCCTCCAGGGGAGGAAAGAATGAACCTGTATGAACAGCAAAGCCTTGAAAGCCTGGACCATCCGGGGCCCAACAAAAAGTGCGGTGGGTGCGGGGAGTGTTTTCAAAGAAGGGAAACGAATGATCGTAAGTGCTGAGTCTTTGTTGATGGAAGTTATACTCTGGCTGAACCCATGTGTTAAGAATCATGCTCAGGAACTCCATTTGCTAGGACAGGACCGACAGGTTTTTGTTTTATTTTGAAAAAATGTACTTGGGAAGGGTTTTAAAGGGTATTTTTAAAGGGATGCTGTCCGTTTTGGCGCAAGGAAACAGGGCCTTACAAAAGGGGTTGCCCAAGAAAAGGTTTTGCCCCACCATCATCATCCTCCTCCTGTGCCTGCCCCACCATCATCATCCTCCTCCTGTGCCTGCCCCACCATCATCATCCTCCTCCTGTGCCTGCCCCACCATCATCATCCTCCTCCTGTGCCTGCCCCACCATCATCATCCTCCTGTGCCTGTCCCACCATCATCATCCTCCTCCTGTGCCTGCCCCACCATCATCCTCCTCCTCCTGTGCCTGTCCCACCATCATCCTCCTCCTCCTGTGCCTGCCCCACCATCATCATCCTGTGCCTGTCCCATCATCATCCTCCTCCTGTCCCATCAATATCATCCTCCTCCTGTGCCTGTCCCACCATCATCATCCCTTTTTTCCTGTCCCTGCTCCCTTTTTAAAATTTCCCCCTCCTCCTGTCCCTGCCCCACCATATCATCCGGCCTATCCCATCACCCAACACCCCTCCTCCTGTCCCATCATCATCATCCTCCTCCTTTGCCGGGTCCCCCATCACCCATCCTCCCCCTTGCCTAAACCACTTCATAACCCCTCCTGTGCCTGCCCCAAAATTTTATCCCCCTGTGTCTGTCCCCCAAACACACCCCTCCTCCTGTCCTGCCCCACCATACCCATCCTCCCCCTGTCCCTGTTCCCTCCTCCTCCTCCTCCTCCTCCCCCTGTGCCTCTCCCATCATCATCTTCCTCCTCCTGTCCCATCATCATCACCTCCTCCTTTTCTGCCCCACCTCACCCTCCAAATGTGCCTGCCCCCCCTCATCACCTCCTTTTTGTCCCATCTATCACCTCCCCTGTGGGGGGTCCCACCATCATCATCCTCCTACTGTGCCTGCCCCACCATCATCATCATCCTCCTCCTGTGCCTGCCCCACCATCATCATCCTCCTCCTCCTGCGCCTGTCCCACCACCATCCTCCTCCTCCTGTGCCTGTCCCACCATCATCATCCTCCTCCTGTGTCTGTCCCACCATCATCCTCCTCCTCCTCCTGGGGAAAAAATTTGGGGGGGGGAAAAAAACCACCATCATCCCCCTCCTCCCCCCTGTGAAATGTCCCACCATAAATCCTCCTTTCCCCCTTTTTGAAAGTCCCCCCCCATCACCCTTTCCCCCTTTCCTCCTGTTGTTGTCCCACCATCATCCTCCTCCTCCTCCTGTGCCTGTCCCACCATCATCCTCCTCCTCCTGTGCCTGTCCCACCATCATCCTCCTCCTCCTGTGCCTGTCCCACCATCATCATCCTCCTCCTGTGCCACCAGTCACGCAGTTACACGGCCACATTTTCACACTGGATGATATCATTGCCATTGAGGCTGCCATAATTGATTTTGGATACCCACCCTGCTTTGTCTCCCTTGGAGCTTGGGGGGAAAATTTTTGGGGGACTTTACAGATTTTGGGCAAATGACACTTACACCGAAAGGAGCAGTCATGGGGAGGGGATACTTGTCCCTCTTTTGGGGTTTTCCCCAGCGCTCATGGCTCCGGGGAAAGGGGGGAATTAGCATTCTGTATGGAAAATTTTCTAGAATAAAAAGGAAGAAAAAAGCAATGAGTTTGTGTGAGGTCTGCAGTGTGGTTTTCAGGGGAAAGGTTCGAATGAAGAGTAAGAAAGATTATAAATTCGGAGCAGGTCGTAAATTCGGGGGGAAAATCCAGGGGGTCGTGAGGGCCCCACCAAGGCTGGTGCTACATCTGGATAGCAAAACAGTGGCAACCTGAAGAAAGAGAGATAACCCAGAAGGGACTTCTAGCTTCATCTGAGAGGATCTGTTCCTGGTCTTATAGAAGAGAATACAGACCTAACGCTGCCTGAATATGGGAGCGCATAGGGACTTATGAGAGGTCTACCTGCTTCTCCATGTTATAGAGACTAGAGGAAGAAGTTATAGGAGGCCTCGGGGGGCGTGGCCTGGCCGATCATGGAGTAGGACGCAGGAGTGGGAAGCTCCGTGGGCAATTTCTATAAAACGGAAACAAATTAATCCCTACCCAAAATTTTGTCCAAATTTACGGGGGATTAAGGGAGTTTCTGCTGTAACTCTTCGGGCCCTCCCGCCCCTTTTTAAGGGGACGAATCTGCTGTTTTATCACCAAATTTTTGGTGGTCCAAAACCCTGGGGTAAAACGGGGGCCCAAGGCCTTAGGGAAAAAGCAGCCCCGGCCCCGGGCGCGCCGAAAGCGACAACTCGGGGGGACCTTACCTTGCCGGGGGGTTGCTCGCGATCGCCGGGAAAATAGGGGGGAACCTCGTGCCCCATCTCCCCGGTGGCCATCCCCCTACCCGCGGCCAAATCCCCTTGCTTCCCGTGGGGGGCCGACACTGGGGAAAGGGGGCACACACCGGAAAGCCCCCCGCCCCCGGCAATTAAACCATCGGGGTGATCAACTGCAGGTTTGCTGTCTACTCAGAAATTTAAAGGTACCCGGGGTTTTATTAACCCCGCAGAAACCCCTGGGACTCAGAGAAACACCCCGGGAAAAGGGGGGTTTCCTTTTCAGGGGGGGGGTGGTTCAGGTCTTCTTCAAGCCCCGCGTTAGCAACGGGGGCTGCGGCCACGTTGAGTATTAAAAACCTCTCCCCGGGCGGGGTAGAAAAGGTGGGCTTCGAAGGGGACCCTTTTTGGGGAAAAAAACCCCAAACCAAAGCGGGGAAAAGCCTCTTCAATAAAAACCTTGCCCTAACCTCTATTAGTTTTGGGGGTCCCTGTTGCTCTTGCACCCCTGGGGACATTTAGAGACCGTCTTTCCCAGCCGCGGAAAAAATTTTAGGAGACCCCGCACCCCTTTTTTAAATGGGGGAAACCCTCCCACGGCCCTTCTATACATCCTCAGGGAAAATTCCCAACCCCCTTTGGCTGCATAATCTTACTAAATTTAAGCTGTGATAAGCTTCCTGTTTTTTCCCCCAAAAAAGGTCTCTCCCGGCCCAAAAATAAAATTAAATTAAAAATTTAAAAACGGGCCACGTGGATTTTTAAGGCCCAAAAAGGGTTCCCCTTTCTGGGGAAAAAAAAACGCATCTCCCAACCATTTTTTTCCCCCAAAAATAAGGGGCTTTTAAAAAGCAGAGTCACTTTTCCATAAAGAAATATAAAGCCTCTGTAAAAAAATTTAACCCTGACCGGGAAACCCTTTAAATTTCTTGCCATTCCCAGGTCTATTGGGGGACACAGTCTGTCAATTAAAACCTGCGACCCCTAATAACACACCCCTTTGATTTTTTTTCCTTTTCAAATCCCCCCAGTTTTGGGAAAAACCTCTGAGCCCCACCACTCCCTATTTTGGCAAAGCTGCGAAACCTCATATTGGGCCCTCAGGTTTTAAGGTGTCTCAGTTCCCCCGGCCCTGGAGTCCCCAGCAGGCAATCACCCCAAACCGCCAGAGCCCAAAATTCCCCCCGGGGTTTTTAAGCCCGGGCCCTTTCCCCAGAAGTTTGAACTCGGGCTTCCTTAACGCATTTGCGGTCTACATCGGTCGTAGTCCCCACCCCCGGGAGTGAATCCTGGGAAACCGCCATACAGCCAGACCCACTTTTCAAATTATATGGGGAAACCCTCAGGGGACTAAAGGACAATAAACCCCCTAACAGAAAACTTGCTGGAAAATAGGAACTAAATTAAAAACTAAAAAAGGGAGAAAAAAGAAAAAAAACCCCAGTGATGGGGTTTTTTTTTTTTTTTTTTTTTTAAAAACCATA
Source organism: Phyllomedusa bahiana (assembly GCA_025379985.1). Lineage (NCBI taxonomy): Eukaryota > Metazoa > Chordata > Amphibia > Anura > Hylidae > Phyllomedusa > Phyllomedusa bahiana. The sequence continues at coordinate 8,969 of JAODAL010064326.1, forward strand.
AGGTCTTTCCCGTCTGCCCCGGGGATACCCCACAAGAACTTTGGGTGGCACAAACAAAAGAAACCCCAAGAGCTAACCCGACGAAACTCACTAAATTTTTTCCCCGGGGACTTCGCCCCAATAAACCTTCTGCAAACCGGGGAAATTTCTCCTATATTTCCACTTTGGGAACCTTCCTCCTTCCAACCCCCTTGGACTCCCGGGGACAACAGGGAATGTTTAATGCCAGGGAAGCTCCTCTGAAAACCCCTTTTTTTAAATTTTTCCGCGATGGTTTTCCCAAGCCGACTTAAAACTTTCCCCAGGGCCCAAAAATTTTCAGGGTTTACATTCATTCTCGGGTGGGCCCCCACAGACCCACCTTGAAAAAAAAAATTTTCTCCATTCGCAAATTTCCCCAACAATCTACTCTGTGGGGAATGCGACATTAATAGGCTTGGGGTTTTAAAAGGGGTTTTTCCCCTTAAGTTTTTGGTTTTGGGAAAAACCGATCTGAAGGGAAAAAAATTTTGCCCTTCGGGGAATTTCCCTAAAACCCTCTCTCCTGAATGTTCAGCCCTTTCAAAACGGGAATTTTTTGGTCCGGGCTTACCCGGCGCCAAAAAATTTGCCTTTACAATAGCCCGTATCCCACCGATTTAACCCAAATCCAAAGGGCCCCCTCCCCCTTTTTGGCCCCTAGATTGTCTTCCAAAAAAATTACATTTTTTGGGTTAAAAAAGGGAACGAATTCCTTAAAGCTTTCCTTTAAACATCCCCCTCAAAACCAGAAAAATTAAAAAGGGTCCTTTGAAATTTTCCCCTTTTTCTCGGGCAGAACTATGTTGAAACCCCAAAGGGAATTTTCCCAAAATTTACACAAAAATTTAGCGGGGGGGCCCATGGCTTTTGTTACCACTGGGGTTCCCCCCAATTAAAAGCTGATTTTTAAACGAAGGAAAATGTCCTACCACATGCCACAACCATTTGATGGTCCCAAAATCCCCTTAGACCCTGGGCCTATGAAACCCGCCCCCTGTGAAAACAAAACCGGGGGCCCAAAGACCTCGTCCAGAGCCATCACTCCTCTCGGGTCGAAAAACGACCCAGATTTAAACCCAAAAAACCTCGTGACTGAATTTTAACCGGAACTTTCTTTAATGTCCTTCCTTCTAATTTTGGGGCCCCATGTGCTCCCTCTGAAGTTACCTATAATGTTGATATTTTTCCCTCTATGTGGCCTCCTGCCCGGGACTCTTTTCCCCCCTTTGGAGATCCTTTCCCCCAAAAATTGGGAATTTTGTTTTTTCTTGTTTTTATTCTGTTTTGCGCTATGCTCTCATGAATTTAATGTTCAATTCTTTGGGTTTTTAACCCGGGCTTTTACGGTTTAGGTTTTCTGCCTCATGCTCTATCTTTTTATTTTTTTTAATTTTTGGCGCCTCTCTTGGAGGGCCCTGACCCTTTTTTACTACAAAGGCCTTAAAATTTTTAATTTTCCCGATATCAGGGGAAATTTTTAAAAATTTTTTCCCCGAACGTGAATGGGGTTTAAAACCGCCCTAAAAAGGTCGACCCTTTTGGGGATGTTCAAAAAACTAAAAGGGTGGGCATTGTTTTTTCCAGGAAACATCCCGAAGGTTCCAAAAATGGGACAAAAGGTTACAACATAGGAAATTTCCGATTCAGTTTCTAGCTGCCCCTCCCACCCGAAGAAAGCAGGGGTGGCACTCTTTTATTTTAAAAATCAGTTTTCCCTTTACCCTAAAACAGGTGAATTTTTTGATGAGCAGGGGAGATTTCCTTATCCACAATTTCCCCGTTTGCGGGGGCAGGGGAAAAAGCCATTACTACACCTAGCCCCAATAAGCGGCAATTTTCGGGTTTAAACTCCAAGGGGTTTTAGCTAAAACAAAATCTCTCCAGCAGGTAACCTTTTTTTCTGTGGAGACTTCAATATGGTGGGGCGACAGACCATAGACAAATCCCGTTCTTCCCCCCCCAAATTGTAAGACCTAAAATCCTTAATAAATGGGAGAAACCCCACAGGGCCCCTTTGGGGGTATTTCAAAAACCCCGGGGGAAAAGGGGCTTCTCCTTTTTCCTAACCCTAACAAAATCGTACTCGAGGGTAGATTATTTCTGGTTTGTTTGGCAATTTTTTACCTAATTTTCTTTTCCCCGGAAATAGGGAAAAAGAAATTGGTCGGACCATGCCCCCGTAAATTTTTTACTCTAACAGATAAATTCCCCTTTCCCCCTCCTATTTCCCCAGGAGACTAATACTACTACTGAAATTTGACCGCTGTTGGGTTTATGAGATCAGGGCTTTCCCTTAAAAAGAATACTTTGACCCCTTTAAAGAGGCTTCGGTTTCCTCTTCCCTCTACTCCCTTTTGGGGCGCCCAAAAAGGGGCCTTTTTTCGAGGTTATTCCTCAAAATTGCTTCTTTAAAAAAACGTAGAAGGGAGGGACGCTGAATGCCTTCTAGAAAAAAATTAAGAAAGGGGATGATGACGCTAAAAAAATCGCCGTCTTTTTCAACTATCAAGGGGTTTTCGCTCTCTACAAAAAGCAGTGAAGATAAATTTGTCCCTTTATAAAATTTTGAAACTTCCCTGCGGGAAAATTTAAAAAGGAATTTTTTTATGCAGGGAGATCGCCCCGGTAAACTCCTGGCCCGTAGGGGCAAGCGGCATCAGGGCCCCCCCAATTTCCCGGGACTTACGGTTTAAAAAACCCAAAAAAAAATGGATCCCCAGCAAAATTGTGAATGCCTTTGCCGATATTTCCCGGCTTTTTATAACCCCAAAAAAAGGAAACCCCCCTTACCAAAAAGTTGAGGGGGCCCCACGTAAACCCAAACCTTTTTGGTCAATTATCTCAACCCAAACTTTCAGAAGCTAAATGGTTCTCTTAATTTGCTTTTCTCATCCCCAAAAAACTTCAACAGGCTTATTGATCAGTTTTAAATTAAAAAAAATCCCCCGGGGGCCGGACGGGCTGAACAATGGGGTACACAAGCTCTTCCAAAACCCCCTTTTGTAAATCCTCTTAGATAACCCTTTAAATCTTTTATCAAAGGGCATTCTCCCCCCGTGGAGATGTTACAACCACTATTGGAAATATTCCAAACCTGGGAAAAACCCCAAGAAATATAGCAAATTATAGACCCATCTTTTTTGAACTTAAGATATCAAAAATTTTTGCCCAAAAAATTTTCGCTAATTTGGGTCAATAGAGTATCCCACCCGAAAATTTGTTCGGACCCCCGGGAGGGTTCATAAAAGGGGCCCTTTTAAGGTAGGGATGGGATTTCCCCCCCCCCGGGTTTTTTAAAGTTCTGCGTTTTTTGACAGAAGCAAGATCCCAAAAGTTTTGCCCTTTTTCTCGACGGAGAGAAAGCTTTTGCCGCATTTGTGGGGTTACCTCCGAGGGTTCTCCTCACTTTTGGGGGTTTACGGGGAAACCCAATTTACTCACCCTTTTTTCTTAAAACTGTCGCCCCCCAAACCACTGTATTTTTCCTGGGATTTCCCCCCCACAGTCGGGTTTTGGGATTTTTAATTTGGGACTAGGGAGGGGTGCCCGTTTTCCCCCTTTATTTTGACCTATGTATTGAACCCTTGGGGAAAAGATTCGGGGGGGGATCTCCCTTATCAAAAGGGTTTTAACATAGGGTCTCACCCCACAAGACCAGCCCATACGTGATGATGGGTTTTCATTTTGTGTCCCAAAAAACCCGCCGACCTTACCAAACCAAAAAAAAAATTTTGGGAAAAAATACCTTTCCCGAATTATTCAGAAGTGTCATGTACAAAATGAACATCACTAAATCCAAAAATTTTTGGGCCCAAAACAAATTTACCCTCCCGAGTTTAGTCTGCCCCCTGCCAAATTTTAAATTTACATGGTCCGGGTCCTACTTTTCTTTTTAGGGGTCAAGATTTTTTTCCAAAATTTTTCGTATTCCTCAAGCAAAATGGGAAGGCCCTGCATCGTCCCCTATCCCCCGAGGCCACTAGGTTTTAAGCCCGTTCCCCCCCTCCTGGGTAGCAAGGGTTAAACCTCAAATAAATTTAAAGATTTTTTCCCTTTCCCAAAAATTTTTTATATTTAGCTAGAGCACTCCCCTTTTTCAAACCCTGCCCACATTATTGCATGCCTCCCCAAACCCCCGTTCCTAAAGTTTATTTGGGATCAAAGGCAAACCCCCTTTTTAAAAAAACCAAATATTTTTACCCCCCTAAAAAAAACCTGGGGGGTTTGGGTGTCCCTAAATTTAGGGCATACAACATCTCCCCTAATTTTTTAGAGCCCCGCTTCCCTAAAATTGGAAAAAATTTCCCCCCCTTTACCGCTGGACACAAATCGGGAAAAAAAGCAAAAGCAAACCCTTTAGGGTTTGGTTTAAAGACCGCCTTTTTGGCCATGGTTTGGGATTTTTCCCCACCCTTCCCTTCTCACCGCACATCCCCGGGCCCCCACGCAACAATTACTCCCGGGTGGCAAGAACCCCATAGCAACAAACGCAAAATACTTTTCAGCAGGGAAAAATGCCCTTATCAAGGGGGATACGGGGGGTATACCTGACATACCCCCTGGAGCCGGGATCCCCCAAAGGGGTCGTGTTTTTGGGATCTCTTTTCGGACGGTAAATTCAAACCCTTTCCAGATCTTTTCCCCCCAATATTCTCTACCTAACTCACAATTTTACGTATATTTACAGATCAGACACGCCGTTGCCTCCTTCCCTAATCCTCCCTCAGTAACTTACGCATCCCCCTTCCACCGTTTCTTACTAGGCGATCATCATCGCATGAAGGGGCTTTCGGCGGCCTACTCAACACTACTGGAAGTGGAGGAGGAATCCAAACTTGAATATATGACCAAATGGGAAGTGGAGATCTCTAAGTCATTCACAGTAGAGGAGTGGTGGAGAGCGGCGGCCTCAGTCTCCAAACATTCGAACTGTATTAACCACACGGCCCTCTCAAGGAAAATTCATCTCCGATGGTATCTTACCCCTGTCCGGTTGGCCCATATTTTCCCGGGCGCCTCCAGGATGTGTTGGAGAAACTGTGGTGCTGCTGGCTCTCTGTCACACATGTGGTGGCTATGTCCTATAATTAAAACCCTATGGAATAGGGTGGAGAGGCTAATCCAACATTTGTTTTGCTCTCAATTCCTTCTTACTCAAGAACTGGCCTTATTGGATATTGGTACATATGACGTCCCGCACTCTCACCAACCGGTGGTCCAGCACATCCTGGTGGCCGCTAGGCTCACCATAGCTCACCACTGGAAGTCGACAACTACCCCTGACTTCAAAGAAGTTCTAAACAGAGTCAATACCCAATTTCACAGTGAAGTAAGCCTTGTTACCCCTCCCCACTTACGTCCAAAACGGAGACAGAATTGGCAGGTCGGGGACTTCCGGTTCCGGCGCTGGCGTGCGGTCGCAGGCTGTGAGAGCTCCCGCCGCCCTCCTGCTTAAACCAGCTTAATCCGCCCCCGGCGGCGCAGCCCGGCTCCGCAGACAGCGGAGAAAACCCAACAATCCGGCATCAGTGGATGGCAGGTCCGTCCTCCGCAGCCCCAGCAGCCGAAAGACGATCCCCTTTGCCGGCCCGACCCCCCGGGGCACCTAAGATGGCGGGCGCCGCGCCCCGACGCAGAGGACGCGCTGATGGCGAGCACCACGGGGGCCCCCTCCCCCCCCCTGGCCATGCCATCCTTTACCCCAGGGGCCCCCATGAGTGCAGCCAGGGCTACAGGCTTCTGGCCCTGGAGGGGGCCCAAAGACAGGCCCGAGAACAATCCACCATACAAGCCCCCCATGGGAAATGCAATTGCAAGCAGCTCTAAGCATTTTGAGAAAAAATTACAGGCCCGGGGCTGAGGCTGAAGAGGGGAGACAGGAAGCAACTGGGGGCAGAAAATGAATGCTGCAGTCCAAACTCTCACCTGGGCGCAAAAAACCAGCAGATCCTGTATGAGCATAGAAACCTAGAAACCCCGCTCCCTAGGAGTAACCTGCGATAGTGGGGCCCCGGGGCGGGTTAAGCAGTCAGACCCCCAGGAGATATCAAACCCCTCCCGGGCGAGTTGGGCATCACCCACAGCTGCCGAGTTGGGGGCACCCCGGGATCGGTCCAGAGCCCCCCTCAGAAAACCCCCTAGGGGGACCCACAAGAAGCAGCCCTCCACAGTCATTATCAGTACCTTTTGACTATAATACAAGTTAAAATCCTCAGGCGTTAGCAAGGAAAACCCCCCCAACATTGGCGGGAAAAAAGTTCTGATTTTGAAGATTTCTAATGGAGGCCCCCGATGCCGCGCTTTTCAGAACATCTGCTCCTTGCTGTTCAAAAGAAAAGTGCGTTTCCCAGATTATGTACCCAGCCACGCTAAAGGGGTTCCTGCCCCCGACACTGCACCAAAATTCTACACTTCGCCAAGACCGCAGAAAAAGACCTACCCCCCATCAGAGGGTCAAGTATCCTCTTCACATAGGACCTAACCCCCCTTTTTCCCCTTCGTCGCAGGGAATTTTCCCTCCCCGTGAGAGACAATCCCCAGAGCCCCGCGACTTCCGTGACCCCGTCGCTCTCCCCCCCAAGACACCTGAGAGATAAGGAACACTGAGGATTCCCCCAAGGTCTTCGCAGTACCGGGTGATGTGGAAATTTCATACCCTTGCTGGGGGGGGGACCTGCCCCTTAGGACAAAAGGGACTGACTTTCTGTTGCCCCAAAGCCCTTCCTGCTAAAAATGGACTGGGGTTTTTTTTTAAAAATTGTCGCCGCATTTTAAAAACCCCCTGTCGGGACTCACTCCTCTTGTCTGCGGGGGGATGTGTACCCTCTCGCCTCCCGGTCTCAGGGGTTTCCCCCCGCAAGCGGCACCTTTTGATGCACCTGTTGCATAGGGGGTCTAACTTCCTTTTTTTGGGAAGGAGGTGGTGATTGATGTAGGCTACGCGTTCTTTTTTAGTGCCTGCGGTGCCAAAAAAAAAGTGAAGCCCTCTTGCCGAAGGAGAGTTTGGAAAAGGGGGTACCCGCTCTCTGTGTATTGTTACCCTTCTTTGATTTACATTATTTTGTTGTTTCGCTTTGTTTGTGCACTTTTATTTTGACTCCACAATTTGGGTTCCCATCAAAGGGTTCACACCCGCCGAATTACTTGAGAATAGAGGCAATCCTGTTATCACCGCGTGGGGCTCCCCTGCAAAACCCATTTTAAAAACCCCTAGGCCCACATGGGGGTCATCCATGGAATTTTTAAAGGGCTCCGCTCCCTAATAAAAAAAACAGGGCATCCTTCACAAAAAAAGTTTTTTCCCAGATGTAGTTCCCCTGCAGGAACCCCCCTAAAATGCGGGAGGATTTCCATCGCATGCGCAAAATGTGGGTGGGCCCTTTTTGGCTCCCCGGCAGTGCGGGAAAAGGGGGGGTGCCCCTCCCCCTGTACATAAAATTTCTCCTTTTCCCTGTATCCCACGGGCGGGCAAGAAGGGAAGATGGCACACCTGACCTCGCCCACAATGGTTCCCAAACTAACCCACTAAAAAACCTATGGCCCCACGCAAGAACGCCCCTTTCTTTGCAAAGTTTGGCTGACAAAATTCAGGGGCCACCCCGATGGTTCATGGATAGTAGGAGGGGAATGATCTCGTCGTGATGAGGGGATAGGAAAAGAAACACCAAACCTTCTCCCTCCCCGCCCCTCCCCGGGGGCTAGAACTGGACCCGCAGGTGTTCATGGACATACGGGAACCCGGGATGTTTTGGGGGGACCCCTTTACCCTGCAGCAAAGAATATTCCCTTTACTCCCACTCGCAGAAGTCGTGGTCCGACTAGGCTACAGCTTCTTCCCCCGACCTTTACAGACGCCCCGGTAGCTTCGAGATCTTGAAAGCTCATCTGGGCCATCCCCGTGGTACTTGAGATGCGGATGTTACCCTAAAGGAAGGATTTCATATGGAAATTCCCTCTTACTAGCAAAGACAGAGGATTCTCAGAACTCCTAAGGGGGGGTGGGGGGAATTCCGTTACCAATAACGAGCAATCGGGTGATTTCCTTCTCTATTGGGCCCCCGGCCAAAGCGGGCCTCCGTGGCCGAATAATTGCTCAAACCCCCGCCTATAGACTAAATTAACAAAGATTACAAAGGGGCAACTGAGCGACTAAGGGGGCATATAAAAAGTTCCCTTTTGACCCCTCTGTAGGAAAAAAGGAAAAGGGAGGGGGCTAAGAGGATGTTTTACCTTGGGTTGGGGGCAAGGAAAATTTAACGCTCTCACTAAAATCAACATGTTCCGTCATGGAAAAAAGGGAGGGAAGATACTGGCCAGATCCTTAAGGGTCCCTTTTGCCCCTCACACATTACCACCCTCCGCACTCCTCAAGGACAGGTTTCACTGATCCCCCACCAGATAAATGATTTTTTCAAAAAGTTCTAGAAGTTTTATTTCTGTAGACTCCGCTCCCGCCCAAAATGATGTAAAAAAGCGGCAGAACTTCTCCCCCGTCTCCATCCCTAAACTCTCCTCCACCCAGTTAGAATTTTTTTAACGCAGAAGTTACTCCCCCAAAAGGCCCGCTAGCCTAGCCACTAGCCGCAGGGAAAAAACCCCCTCCCCGGGCGGGTTCTCAGGAGAACTATACAAAATTCTGATGAACCCCTAACCCCCCCTATTTACTGGACTTTAATCGATACTGGGAGGGGGAAAAGATCCGACCGAATCTAAAAACGCGTTTATAAAAGTAATCCCCAAGAAGGGGGAAAGACCCCCCGTTGCCATCTCATACGACCAATTTCCCTAATTTACATGACCAAAAAAACTGCTTTCCCAAAATAATGGCTGACAGGCTAGCCCCGTCCTACCCCCCCTTTTTGCCCCGCTCGAAGGGTTCATAAAGGCCGAGCCGCGGGGGGGAACATACGCAAGGTGCTGCGGGGGGAGCGAGGACGACCCCCCCCTCCATGGACACCCAGTTATGATCGCGATTGAGCAGAAAAAGCTTTTGACAATGTCCGGTGGGGGGGGCGTGGAGGTACTAGACCACATGGGCTTGCAGGCAAATTTAAAATTTTCCTCTCTGCTATCTACCATAAACCCCACCGCCCAAATACATACCAAGGCTTTCTATCCAGAGTTTTCCCTTCACAAGGGGACCCGACAGGGGGTCCCTCTCCCCCCTTCTTTTGATATGCCTGGAACCCCCCTTTCCCGTTATTGAAGAGTCGGCCGTTTTACTGGGATAGATGTTGGCAAAAACCCAAGTCAAAAAGCCTTGTTCGCGGATGATCTTTCCTTTTTCTTGTCAGATCCCTTAAGACATCTCCCCGGGGATATTCCCTTTGGAAAGCTTTTGGGAACTATTTTGGGTTACAAAATTAACGCTTCTAAAAACGAGCTCTTGGAAGGGTCACCCTCTTCGGAGACGGCCTGGGGGAAAATTTTGGGTTGGGGATCCTCCCATGAACTAACCACATACCTTGGGGGATTAAAAAAAGGCAAGACCCCAGGGGTTTCCTGTACAATCTAAAACTTCCCCCATATTAAGAAAAAGCTGAGGCCTGCGCAGATGGCAGGGGCCCCCTCTCCCCTATCCGGAAATGTCACGAAATTTAAAAAGATCTCCTTTCCTAAATTGATATACCCCCCAAACCCCCCCCCACTTTAAGAATGACACATTAAAAAAAACTCCACCGTCCTTACCCCTTTCATATGGTCAAAGGAAGGGAAACCCCGAATGGCTGAGCAAACTATGGCCCCGGGGGGCCATGGGGGGGCTCAACTTCCCCCAATTTGTTTTTTTTG
>JAODAL010064327.1:0-18777 GCA_025379985.1 Phyllomedusa bahiana
AAACGCAATCAGAGCCCTTAGGACCAATCAGGTCAGATTGTCTCTATTTTCAAAAAAAAAGGTGAAGTCATGTTTTATTACACAATGATTTACAAAAAAAAGATCAATTGATCGACTGAACGTGGACGGGAATTTCCCCCCCCCCCCCGCCACCCTCCCACACTCAGGGGGTGGGGGGCCCCCGAGCCCGGCCGGATATAATAGAGGTCGTCAACGCAGAGATTGTGTGATAGAATTGCTTTTATAAATTGATGCTGAGAAGATATAAACTGATTCTGGGAAAAAAAAGCCCATAGAGGAGGGGTGGAGGGGCGCTGGGTTTTCCATGGCCGGCGTATTGATTGCAGTTTTCAGGGAAGGGGGAAAAAAGTTGTAAAAAGGTAAACAAAAACCTTCTAAAAGGAAAAATCCTTTAAAAAGTCTAACAAGCCCGGAGCAAAACAGAGAGAGAGAGAGAGAGAGAGACCGGGGGCCGGAGAGAGGACGGGGACCAGGGGGAACGAGAGAGACAGAGAGAAAAAGATAGAGAAAAGAGAGAGGAAAGAAGAGGAGAGAGACGGGGGAGAGGAGAGACAGGAGGGAGACAGAGGGAGGGGGGAGAGAGACAGAGGGAGAGGAAGAGACAGAGAGAGAGGCCCGGGAGAGAGGACGGAGAGAGAGGGGAGAGAGAGGGGGGGACACAGAGAGAGAGAGGACGGGGACAAAAGGGGGAGAGAAGGGACACAGAGAGAGAAGAGAGAGAGAAAGGAGACGAGAGAAAAAGATAAAAGAGAGGGGAAAGACGAGAGAGAGCAGAGGGGAGAGAGACAGAGAGAGAGAGACAGAGGACAAGAGAGGGAAAGACGGGAGAGAGAGGACACAGGAGAGAGAGGCAGGAGAAGAGAAAGACAGGAGAGACACAAGAGGGAGAGACAACACAGACAGAAAAAGCCCAGAAAAAGGAACAGAGAGGGGACAGAGGGGAGAGACCAGAGGAGAGATGGGGGGAGACAGAGAGAGAGACACAGAGAGAGGAAAAAACAGGAGGGGGACAGGGGGGAAAAAAGAAGAAAACAGAGAGAGAGAAAGAGAGAGGGAGGGAGAGGGACCCAAGAGAGGGGGGACACAGGAGAAAGAGAGACGAAGAGGGGGAGAGACAGGGAGCACAGAGGAGAGAGGAGAGAAGAGGGAGGAGACAGAGGGGAAAAAGGGAGACACAGAGAGGGGAGGGAGAGAGAGACACGGGAGGGGAGATAGAAGAGAGAGCCCCAAGACAGAGAGAGAACAGAGAGAGAGCACGAGGGGACACAGAGGACAGGGAAGGAGACAGGAGAGGGAGAGAGAGAAAGGGGAGAGAGAGAGAGAGAGAACAGGAGAGAGACAGAGAGAGAGAAAGAGAGAGGGACGAGAGAGAGACAGAAGGGGAAGAGAGAGAGAGACAGAGAGAGAGCAGAGGGAGGGAGAGGGGGAAAGAGACACAGAGGGGGGGAGACAGAGAGAGGAGAGGATAGAAAACAGGGGAAGAGAAAAGAGAGAAGAGGAGCAGAGAGAGACGAGGAGCGGGGGGGCCCGGGGAGGGGGAGAAAGGGGAAAAGGGGAAAAGAGAAGAGAGGGGAGAGGGGCGCAGAGAGGAAAAGAGGGGCAGGGGGAGGGGGAGGAAAGTGAGAGGGGGCGAGGGGGGGGGAGAGAGACAGAGAGAGGACGGGGGAAGAGAGGGGAGAGAGAAAGAAGACAGAGAGAGAAAGGGAGACAGGAGAGAGACGGGGGAGAGAGAGAGAAGGGGGGAGGGAAAAGAGAGAAGAACAAAGGGAAAGGGAGAGAAGGAGAAAGAAAAATGGGAAGGAGACAAAGAGGGGGGAGGACAGAGAGAGGGGGGGAGAGGAGACAAAAGAGGGGAGAGGGGCAAGAGAAGAGGGGGGAGAGAGAAAGAGGAGATAGAGACAGTGGAGAGGGATAGTGCAGAGAGATAGAGAGAGAAAAAGAGAGCAGAAACGAGAGGAGAAGGGGAGAGACGAGGGGAGGGAGAAGGAGAGAGGGAGGAGAGGGGGACAGAGGAGATAGGAGGAAAAAAAGAGAGAAGAGAAAAAAAGAGAGACAGAGAGAGGAGCCAGGGGGGATGGAGAGAGACAGGAGGGAGCAGAGAGAGACAGGAGGGAGCAGAGAGAGACAGGGAGAGAGAGGACAGGAGAGAGAGAGACAGACAGGAGAGAGAGAGACAGGGGAGAGAGAACCCCGAGAGGAGGAAGGACGAGGGAGGAGAACAGAGAGGGGGAGAGACAGAGAGAGAGAAAGAGGGGAGGAGAGAAAGACAGAGAGAGACAGAGAGAGAGACACAGAAAAAGGGAGGGAGAGAGAGGAGAGAGAGACAGAGAGAGATAGAGAGAGGAAGAGACAGAGGGAGAGAGACAGAGAGAGGGAGAGACACAGGGAGAGAGAGAGAGACAGAGAGAGGGAGAGACACAGCGAGAGAGAGACAGAGAGAGAAAGACTGAGAGAGAGACAGTGAGAGACACAGAGAGAGGGAGGGAGAGAAAGGGGGGGAGAAAAAACAAGAGAGGAAGAGATAGAGGAGGAAGAAACAGAGAGATAGAGAGAGGAAGAGAAGAGAGAGAGCCCAGAGAGAGGAGACAGGAGGGGGAACAGAGAGAATAGAGCAGAGAGGGGACAGACAGGGGAGAGAGAACAGAGAGAGCAAGAGAGAGACAGGAGGGAGACAGGAGAGGAAGAGAGAGAGACAGAGAGAGAGAGACAGAAAGGAGACAGAGAGAGAAAAGGGAGACAGAGGGAGGGAAAGAGGGAGAGAGAGAGAGGTGGGGAAAAAGGAGGAGACAAGGGGGAGCAGAGGGAGAGACAAAAGGGAGGAGACAGAGAGTGGGGAAGAGGGAGAGAGAAGGGGAGAGAGAAGAGAGTAGGAGACAGAAGGAGAGAGAAGAGAGTGGGGGGAAGGGGAGGAGACGAGGGGACAAAGAGGACAGGGGGAGAAGGGGAAAGAGAAGAGAGAGACAGAGAGAGGGGGAGAGACAGAGAGAGACAGGAGAGAGACAGAGAGAGAGAGAGGGGGAGCGGGGGAGAGAGAGAGGGAGAGAGGAGAGGGAGAGAGAGAGAGCGGGGGCACAGGGGAGAGAGAGAGAGAGAGGGGAGAGGGGGAAGAGAGAGAGAGAGGGAGAGGGAGAGGAGAGAAAAGGAGAGGAGAGGAGAGGGAGAGGGGGGGAGAGGGGGAGAGAGAGATAGAGAGAGGAAGAGAGAGAGGGGGGGGGGGGAAGAGGGGGGGAGGAGAGAGAGGAGAGAGGGGAGGAGAGAGAGGGAGAGAGAGAGGAGAGAGGGGCGCAGGGAGGGAGAGAGAGGCAGAAGGAGAGAGGGGACAGAGAGAGGAGAGGAGAAGGGAGAGAGAGGAAAGAGAAAAAGGAAGAGAGAGGGGAGAGAGAGTGAGAGAGGAGAGAGGGAGGGGAGGAGACAGGAGAGAGACAGGAGAGAGAGAGGGGGAAAAACAGAGAGAGGAGGGGGGAGAGGTACAGAGAGAGAGAAAAGCAGAGGGGGGGAAGACACAGGGGAGAGAGGACAGAGAAAGAAGGAGAGACACGAGAGAGGAAAAAAGGGACAGAGGGAGAGACAGGAGAGAGACAGAGGAGGAAGGAGACAGGGGAGAGAGAGACAGGAGGGAGAGATAGAGAGAGAGATAGAGAGAGGGAGAGAGGGGAGAGAGAGACGAGGGGGGGGGGCCTTTTATGTACGTGCGGATACGGTCATTGTAATGACTGCAGGATTGTGACACCTTTATAAGGGAAAGATAAATGGGGAATTTAGTGTCAGGTTCCTGGAGAGAGCGCTCTATAGAGAGAGACAGGACCGGCTGTTATGGAGGGAGCGGGCGGAGAATGGAGAAAACACTGATGAGTCAGTAATGTGGGTCATGAGTCTTGCTCCCCCCTGGTCCTGGGTCTCCCCCCGTGTTTGTGGCTCCTCCCCCCTGTGTCCTGGTCCTCCCCCCCCACTCCCCTGTGACTTGCTCCAGTTGGGCCCCAAATCTGCTATTCCAGTAAGTCAGGTAATGAGTTCTGCTCCCCTGTGGTCCTGGCTCCTCCCCTGGTTGTGGCTTTCCCCCCCGTGTCCTGGCTCCTCCCCGCACTCTCCCTGTGACTTGCTCCAGTTGGCGCCGGCTTGCTATTCCCGTAATTCAGGTCACCCATGTCTCGGCTCCTCCCCTGTAGTCCTGGCTCCTCCCCGGTGTTGTGGCTCCTCCCCCTGTTTTGTGGCTCCTCCCCGTGTCCTGCTCCTCCCCCGCCTCTATCCCTGTGACTTGCTCCAGTTGGCGCCGGCTCTGCTATTCCAGTAATGTCAGGTCACTGATGTCTCTGCTCCTCCCCTGGGTCCTGGCTCCTCCCCCTGTGTTGTGGCTCCTCCCCTGTGTCCTGGCTCCTCCCCCGCACTCTCCCTGTGACTTGCTCCAGTTGGCGCCGGCTCTGCTATTCCAGTAATGTCAGGTCACCGATGTCTCTGCTCCTCCCCTGTGTCCTGGCTCCTCCCCCTGTGTTGTGGCTCCTCCCCCTGTGTTGTGGCTCCTCCCCCTGTGTCCTGGCTCCTCCCCCGCACTCTCCCTGTGACTTGCTCCAGTTGGCGCCGGCTCTGCTATTCCAGTAATGTCAGGTCACCGATGTCTCTGCTCCTCCCCCTGTGTTGTGGCTCTCCCCTGTGTTGTGCTCTCCCCTGCGCTCTCCCTGTGACTTGCTCCCGTTGGGGCCGGCTCTGCTATTCCCGTATGTCAGGTCACCGATGTCTCTGCTTCCCTGTGTCCTGCTCTCCCCCTCTGTTGTGGCTCCTCCCCTGTGTTGTGGCTCCTTCCCTGTGTCCTGGCTTCCCCGCCTCCCCTTACTTGCCCATTGGCGCCGGCCTTTTATTCCAGTAATTCGGTCACCGAGTTCGCTCCTCCCCTGTGTCCGGGCTACCCCCCCTTTTGTTGTGGTCCTCCCCCTGTGTTGTGGCCCCTCCCCTGTGTCCTGGCCCCTCCCCGCACCTCCCTTGATTTGCCCAGTTGGCCCCGGCTTGCTTTTCCCATAATTAGGTCACTGATGTCTCTGCTTCCCCCTGTGTTTTTTGGCCCTCCCCCTTTTTTGTGGCTCCCCCCCTGTGTTTGCCCCCTCCCCCGGTGTTGTGGCTCCTCCCCCGCCTCTCCCTGTTGACTTGCTTCAGTTGGCGCCGGCTCTGCTATTCCAGTAATGTCAGGTCACCGATGTCTCTGCTCCTCCCCTGTGTCCTGGCTCCTCCCCCTCTGTTGTGGCTCCTCCCCCTGTGTTGTGGCTCCTCCCCTGTGTCCTGGCTCCTCCCCCGCGCTCTCCCTGTGACTTGCTCCAGTTGGCGCCGGCTCTGCTATTCCAGTAATGTCAGGTCACCGATGTCTCTGCTCCTCCCCTGTGTCCTGGCTCCTCCCCTGGTGTCGTGGCTCCTCCCCCTGTGTCCTGGCTCCTCCCCCTGTGTCCTGGCTCCTCCCCCGCACTCTCCCTGTGACTTGCTCCAGTTGGCGCCGGCTCTGCTATTCCAGTAATGTCAGGTCACTGATGTCTCTGCTGTTCCAGCGCAGGGAATGTGAGGAATTCCTGGGTCTCCTCCAGATCTGCAGACAGAACATTGGGGCGGCTCTCGGAGGGCGCGGGGTAGTCGCCGCTGTGACCGTCCTCCTCCCCCTCTCAGTTATCAGCTCCGAGTCGGCGTAGGTTTCCGCTACATTTTACAGTTACAGGTGTATATTATAATCATTTGTCAGGCCCCTCCCCTCCTGACAAGCCACACCCACTGGCTAGCGGGTACGGGAACGATGCTGACAAAGAGGAAAGTAGTAGAATAACCCTGAAACGCAATCACTGGCGATTATAACCCGCAGCGTAATCATGTCCTGCCTCTAACTGTGTCATAGCTCCGCCAAACAGATGTATGGTCTATACTGCACCGCCATATACTGCGCCAAAGTGTCCTGTAACTCCATATACTGCTCCTCTGTATACTGTACCTTCTCTTATTACATATACTGCACCTCTATATACTGTACCTTCTCTTATTACATATACTGTACCGCCATATACTGCACCTCTGTATACTGTACCTCCACTTATTGCATATACTGTACCGCCATATACTGCGGCAAAGTGTCCTGGCCCTCTGTACACTGCAGCACTATATACTGCACCTCCACTTATTACATATACTGTACCGCCAATATACGCACCTCTATATACTGTTCCTTTCCTCTATTAACATATACCTGTATCCTCCAAATTACTGCACCTCTGTATACTGTACCTCCACTTATTGCATATACTGTACCGCCATATACTGCGGCATAGTGTCCTGCCCTCTGTACACTACACCACTATATACTGCACCTCCACTTATTACATATACTGTACCGCCATATACTGCACCTCCACTTATTACATATACTGTACCGCCATATACTGCACCTCTGTATACTGTACCTCCACTTATTACATATACTGTACCGCCATATACTGCACCTCTGTATACTGTACCTCCACTTATTACATATACTGTACCGCCATATGCTACACCTCTGTATACTGTACCTCCTCTTATTACATATACTGTACCGCCATATGCTACACCTCTGTATACTGTACCTCCACTTATTACATATACTGCACCGCCATATACTGCCCAAACAGCGTGTCCCTGTAACTCCATAATACCTGCACCTCTGGATACTGTAACCTTCTCTTAAACATAGACTTGCACTCTATCTACTGTACCTTCTCTTATTAACATATACTGTACGCCATATACTCGCACCTCTGATATACTGTATCCCTACACTTCTTTTAATATACTGCCGCCATAGGACTGCTGCAAGTGTCCTGGCCTCTCTGACACTGCAGCACTATATACTGCACCTCCACTTATTACATATACTGTACCGCCATATACTGCACCTCCACTTATTACATATACTGTACCGCCATATACTGTACCGCCATATACTGTGACCTTACTCTCTTATTACATATACCTGTACCGCCTATACCATACTGCACCTCTGTATACAGGCACCTCCACTTATACATATACTGTACTGCCATATACTGCACCTCTGTATACTGTACCTCCACTTATTACATATACTGTACCGCCATATACTGCACCTCCACTTATTACATACACTGTACCGCCATATACTGCACCTCTGTATACTGCACCTCCACTTATTACATATACTGTACCGCCATATACTGCTCATCTGTATACTGCACCTCCACCTGTTACATACACTGTACCGCCATATGCTGCACCTCCACCTGTTACATACACTGTACCGCCATATGCTGCACCTCCACCTGTTACATACACTGTACCGCCATATGCTGCACCTCTGTATACTGTACCTCCTCTTATTACATATACTGTACCGCCATATACTGCACCTCTGTGTACAGTACCTACTCTTATTACATATACTGTGCCGCCATATCCTGCACCTCTATATACTGTACCTCCACCTATTATATATACTGCACCGCTCCCCCCGATGCTTCCTTCTATATCAGGGCTCCCCGGCTGCACCGCTCCCCCCGATGCTTCCTTCTATATCAGGGCCCCCCCATGCCACCGCTCCCTCCCGAATGCTTCCTTCTATAATCAGGGCCTCCCCCCCATGCATACCGCTCCCCCCCGGATAGCTTCCTTCTATATATCAGGCCCCCCCCTGCACCGCTCCCCCGATGCTTCCTTCTATATCAGGGCTCCCCTCCCGGCGGGGGGGGGGTGGGGGGCCCCCCTGCATCCGCTCCCCCCCCATGCTTCCTTCATATCAGTCTGCTATCCCCCCCTGCACCCGCTCCACCCGATTGCTTCGTTCTATATCAGGGCTCTCCCGGAACCCACATTCAGACAAAAAACACGCTCCCCCCCCATGCTTCTCCTTCTATATTCAGGGCCCCCCGCTGCTCCGCTCCCCCCGATGCTTATCCTTCTATATCAGGGCCCCACATGCAACCGCACCCCCCGATGCTTCCTTCTATATTAGGGCTCCCCCCCTGTCACCGCTCCCAAACCCGATGCTTCTTCTATACAGGGCCCGCCCCCTGCTCCGCACTCCCCGATCTCCTTCTATAATCATGCCACCCCCCGCCCGCCCCACCCCCCGATGCTTCTTCTATCAGCGGCTCCCCCCCTGCACCGCTCCCGCCTGATGCTGCCTTTCTAGATCAGGCTCCCCCCCCCCTGCACCGCTCCCCCCGATGCTTCCTTCTATATCAGGGCCCCCCCCCCCTGCACCGCTCCTCCCGATGCTTCCTTCAATCAGGCTCCCCCCCTTGCGTAACCGCTCCCCGGTTGCTTCCTTCTATATCAGAGCCCCCCCCCCCCTGCACCGCTCCCCCCCGATGCTATTTCCTTCTATACCTCATGGCCCACCCCGCCCTGCCACCACTGCCCCCGCGTAGCCTTTTCCTTCCTATATCAGGGCCCCCCTGGCACCGCTCCCTCCCGAGCGTTTCTCCTTCTATATCAGTGGCTCCACCCACCCCTGCACCTCTCCCCCGATGCTTCCTTCTATATGAGGCCCCCCCCCTGCAACCGCTCCCAACCGACTGCCCTTCGCTTCAATATCAGGGCTACCCCCCCTTGCTCCCCTCTCCCCGAAGATAAATTCGCTTCCTATATCTGGGGCCTCCTCACCCCTGCACCGCTCCCCCCGATGCTTTCCGCTCTATATCAGGGCTCCCCCATTGCACCGCTCCCCCCCCATGCTCCATCCTATATTCAGGGGTCCCCCCTGCAACCCGCTCTCCCCGATGCTTCCTTCGTAATATCACACCCCCCCCTTCCTGCATCTGCTCCCCCCGATGCTATCCTTCATATCAGGGAGAGGCCCCCCCCCCTGCACACCCGGCTCCCTCTCCCCCCCCGATCTACCTCCTTCTATTACATCAGAGGCTCCCCCCCTTGCCATCCGCCCCCCCCCTTGCTCCTTCTATATCAGGCGTGCCCCCCCACCTTGGCACCGCTCCCCCCCGAAGCTTCCTCTCTATACTCACAGCTTCCCCCTGCACCGCTCCCCCCAGATTCTTTCCTCTCTATATCAGGCTCCCCCCCTGCACCGACTCCCTCCCGATGCTTCCACCTTCTATATCAGAGCAGGTGATTCCCCCCTGCAAAACCGCTCCCCCGATGCCTATCCATCTATTATCAGGTGCTCCACGCCCATAGCACGCTCTCCCCCCCCGATGCTCAGTCCTTCTTATATCAGGGCCCTACCCCCCCTGCAACCGACTCCCCCCCCTATGCTTCCTATCTATATCAGGGCCCCCCCCTGCACCAGCTTCCCACCGATGCTATCCTTCCATATCAGGCTCCCCCCTGCACCACCGCTCCCCCCCGAGCTTCTCTTCTATATCAGGTGCACCCCCCCTGACATCCGCTAACCCCCGATGCTTCCTTCTATATCAGGCTCCCCCTTGCACCTGCAGCCCCCGATGCTATCCTTCTATATCAGGGCTCCCCCCCGTGCTCGCTCCCCCCCCGATGCTCTCCTCTCTATAATCACGGCGTCACCCCCTTGCACCGCTCCCCCGAATAGATCTTCATCTATATCACACGGCTCACCCCCCCCGCACCGCTCCCCCCGAATGCTTCCTTACTATATACACAGGCGCTCCCCCCCTGCAACGCTCCCCCGATCTTTCCTTCTATACTCAGGGCCCCCCCTGCACACACCGCCCCCCCCCGATTCTTCCTTCTATATCTGGGCTCCCCCCCTGCACCTCACCCCCATCTTCCCTTCTATATCAGGCTCTTCACCCCCCGGCTGCACCGCTCCCCCGATGCTTCCTTCTATATCAGGGCCCCCCCCCCTGCACCGCTCCCCCGATGCCATCGCATCTATATGCAGGGCTCCCCCCTGCACCGCTGCTCCCGCCCCGAAAAAAATGGTCTTCCATCTATCAGGTGCTCAAGCCCCCCCTATCACCGCTCCCCCGATGCTTCCTTCTAATCTCAGGGCCCCCCCCCTACCCGCTCCCCCCATGCTTCCTTCTATATCAGGGCCCCCCCCCCGCACCGCTCCCCCCGATGCTTCCTTCTATCAGGGGTCCCCCTGCACGCCCCTCCCCCCCGATGCTTCCTTCTATATCAGGGCCCCCCCTGCACCGCCCCCCGACTTCCTTCTAAACAGGCCCCCCCCCCTGCACCGCTCCCCCGATGCTTCCTTCTATATCAGGGCTCCCCCCCTGCACCGCTCCCCCCGATGCTTCCTTCTATATCTGGGCCCCACCCCTGCACCGCCCCCCCCATGCCTTCCTCTTATCGGGCCCCCCCCTGCAAACCCCTCCCCCCCCTGCTTCCTTCTAAAATCAGGCCCCCCCCCCTGCACCGCCCCCCGATGCTTCCTTCTATATCAGGGCCCCCCCCCTGCACCGCTCCCCCGATGCTTCCTTCTATATCAGGGCTTCCCCCTGCCAACCGCTCCCCCGAATGCTTCCTTCTATATCAGGGCCCCCCCCTGCACCGCCCCCCCATGTTCCTTCTTATCAGGGCCCCCCCCTGCCCGCTCCCCCGATGCTTCCTTCTAAATTAGGCCCCCCCCTGCACCTCCCCCCGATCTTCTTCTTTCGGGCCCCCTGCACGCTCCCCGTGTTCTTTAATCAGGCTCCCCTGCACGCTCCCCCATGGTTCTTTACAGGGCTCCCCCCTCACCCCTCCCCCCGTGCTTCTTCTTTCAGGCCCCCCGGCACCCTCCCCATGTTCCTTTATATAGGCCCCCCTACCGCTCCCGTGCTTCTTCATACAGGGTCCCCCCCTGCCCCCCCCGTCTTCCTTCTATATCAGGGCTCCCCCTGCACCGCTCCCCCGATGCTTCCTTCTAATCAGGCCCCCCCTGCCCGCTCCCCCATCTTCCTCTTATCAGGCCCCCCGCAAAAACCCCTCCCCGATCTACTTCTATATCGGCTCCCCTGCCCGCTCCCCGATGCTTCCTTTCTATATCGGCCCCCCCTGCACGTCCCCGATGCTCCTTTTATCAGGGCCCCCCCTGCACGCTCCCCCGATGCTTCCTTCTATTCAGGCCCCCCTCACCTCCCCGATGCTCTTCTATATCAGGGCCCCCCCTGCCCCCCGATGTCTTCTAATCAGGTCCCCCCTGCCGCTCCCCGATGTTCCCTTTTATTCGGGCTCCCCCCTGCACGCTCCCCGATTTTTCTATATGGTCCCCCCTGCCCGCCCCCATCTTCTTCAATAAAGGGCTCCCCCTCACCGTCCCCCGATGCTTCCTTTATATCAGGCCCCCCCTGCACGCTCCCCCGATGCTTCCTTCTATACGGGCCCCCCCCTGACCGCTCCCCCCATGCTTTTTAATCAGGCTCCCCCCTCACCGCTCCCGAGCTCCTTCTATATCAGGGCTCCCCCTGCACCGCCCCCCCTGCTTCCTTTTTACAGGCCCCCTCACCGCTCCCCATGCTTCCTTCTATATCAGGCCCCCCCTGCACCGCCCCCCCCAAGCTTCCTTCTATATCAGGGCTCCCCCCCGGCACCGCTCCCCCCGATGCTTCCTTCTATATCAGGGCTCCCCCCCTGCACCGCTCCCCCCGATGCTTCCTTCTATATCAGGGCTCCCCCCTGCACCGCTCCCCCCGATGCTTCCTTCTATATCAGGGCTCCCCCCCTGCACCGCTCCCCCGATGCTTCCTTCTATATCAGGGCCCCCCCCTGCACCGCTCCCCCGATGCTTCCTTCTATATCAGGGCTCCCCCCCTGCACCGCTCCCCCCGATGCTTCCTTCTATATCAGGGCTCCCCCCTGCACGCTCCCCCGATGCTTCCTTCGATATCAGGGCTTCCCCCCTGCACCGCTCCCCCGATGCTTCTTCTATATCAGGGCTCCCCCCCTGCAACCGCTCCCCGATGCTTCCTTCATATCAGGGCTCCCCCCCTGCACGCTCCCCGATGCTTCCTTCTTATCAGGGCCCCCGCGCACCGCTCCCCCGATGCTTCCTTTATCAGGGCTCCCCCCTGCACCGCTCCCCCGATGCTCCTTTAATCAGGCTCCCCCCCGATGCTTCCTTCTATATCAGGGGCCCCCCTGCACCGCGCCCCCGATCTTCCTTCTATATCAGGCCCCCCCCCCCTCACCGCTCCCCGATGCTTCCTTCTATTCAGGGCTCCCCCCGCACGCTCCCCCGATGCTTCCTCTATATCAGGGCTCCCCCCCTGCACCGCTCCCCCGATGCTTCCTTCTATATCAGGGCTCCCCCCTGCACCGCTCCCCCGATGCTTCCTTCTATATCAGGGCTCCCCCCTGCACCGCTCCCCCGATGCTTCCTTCTATATCAGGGCTCCCCCCTGCACCGCTCCCCCGATGCTTCCTTCTATATCAGGGCCCCCCGGCTGCACCGCTCCCCCCGATGCTTCCTTCTATATCAGGGCTCCCCCCTGCACCGCTCCCCCGATGCTTCCTTCTATATCAGGCTCCGCCCCTGCACCGCTCCCCCGATGCTTCCTTCTATATCAGGGCCCCCCCCTGCACCGCTCCCCCCGATGGTTACTTATTCAGGGCTCCCCACCCTGCACCGCTCCCCCGATGCTTCCTTCTATATCAGGGCTCCCCCCCTGCCCCCCCCCCCCCGATGCTTCCTTCTATATCAGGGCTCCCCCCCTGCACCGCTACCCCGATGCTTCCTCTATATCAGGCTCCCCCCGGCACCGCTCCCCGATGCTCCTTCTATCAGGGCCCCCCCCTGCACCGCTCCCCCCGATGCTTCCTTCTATATCAGGGCTCCCCCCTATGCTTCATTCTATATCAGGGCCCCCCCCCTGCACCGCTTCCCCGAGCTTCCTTCTATATCAGGGCACCCCCTGCACCGCTCCCCCGATGCTTCCTTCTATATCAGGGCCCCCCACCTGCCCTCCCCGCTGCTTCCTTCTATATCAGGGCTCCCCCCCCCCCTGCACCGCTCCCCCCGATGCTTCCTTCTATATCCGGGCTCCCCGGCTGCACCGCTCCCCCCGATGCTTCCTTCTATATCAGGGCTCCCCCCCCCTGCACCGCTCCCCCGATGCTTCCTTCTATATCAGGGCTCCCCCCCTGCACCGCTCCCCCCGATGCTTCCTTCTATATCAGGGCTCCCCCCCCTGCACCGCTCCCCCGATGCTTCCTTCTATACCCCCCCTGCACCGCTCCCCCGATGCTTCCTTCTATATCAGGGCTCCCCGATGCTTCCTTCTATATCAGGGCCCCCCCTCCGCACCGCTCCCCGATGCTTCCTTCTATACTCCGGGCCCCCCCCCCCTGCACCGCTCCCCCGATGCTTCCTTCTATTCAGGCTCCCCCCTGCACCGCTCCCCCGATGCTTCCTTCTAATTTCAGGGCCCCCCTGCACCGCTCCCCCCGATGCTTCCTTCTATATCAGGGCTTCCCCCTCTGCACCGCTCCCCGATGCTTCCTTCTATATCAGGGCTCCCCCCTGCACCGCTCCCCCCGATGCTCCTTCTATATCAGGGCCCCCCCCTGCACCGCTCCCCCGATGCTCCTTCTATATTTAGGGCTCCCCCCCGCACCGCACCCCCCATGCTTCCTCTATATCAGGCCCCCCCCCTGCAACCGCTCCCCGATGCTTCCTTCTATATCAGGGCCCCCCTGCACCGCTCCCCCGATGCTACCTTCTATATCAGGCCCCCTCCCCCCCTGCACCGCTCCCCGATGCTTCCTTCTATATCAGGCCCCCTCCCCCCTGCCAACGCCTCCCGATGCTTCCTTCTATATCAGGGCCCCCCCTGCACCGCTCCCCCCGATGCTTCCTTCTATATCAGGGCTCCCCCCCTGCACCGCTCCCCCCCGATGCTTCCTTCTATATCAGGCCCCCCCCCCCCTGCACCGCTCCCCCCGATGCTTCCTTCTATATCAGGCTCCCCGGCTGCACCGCTCCCCCGATGCTTCCTTCTATATCAGGGCTCCCCCCTGCACCGCTCCTCCCGATGCTTCCTTCTATATCAGGGCTCCCCCCTGCACCGCTCCCCGAGCTTCCTTCAATATCAGGGCTCCCCCCCTGCACCGCTCACCCGATGCTCTTCTATTCAGGCCCCCCCTGCACCCTCCCCGAGCTTCCTTCTATATCAGGCCCCCCTGCACGCTCCCGATTTTCCTTCTATTCAGGCCCCCCCCCGCACCGCTCCCCCGATGCTTCTTCTTATCAGGCCCCCCGGCTGCACCGCTCCCCCGATGCTTCCTTCTTAACGGCCCCCCCTGCACCTCCCCCGTGCTTCCTCATATAGGCCCCCCTGCACCTCCCCCATCTCCTTTAATCAGGTCCCCCCTACCGCTCCCCCATGCTTCTTATATCAGGCCCCCCTGCACGCTCCCCATGCTTCTTTATATCAGGGCTCCCCCCGCACCTCCCCGAGCTTCCTTTATATCAGGCCCCCCCCCGCACGCTCCCCATGTTCCTCTATATCACCCCCCTGACGCTCCCCTGCTTCTTCTATAAGGGCCCCCCCGCACGCCCCCTGCTTTCTATATCAGGCCCCCCCTGCACGCCCCGATGCTTCTTTATATCAGGGCCCCCCTGCACCTCCCCCCATGCCCTTCTTATATCAGGGCCCCCCTGCACGCTCCCCGATGCTTCCTTCTTATCAGGCTCCCCCGCACGTCCCCCAGCTTCCTTCTATATCAGGGCTCCCCCTGCACGCTCCCCGATGCTTCCTTCTATAGGGCCCCCTGCACGCTCCCCGATGCTTCCTCTATATCAGGCCCCCCCCCCCCTGCCCAAACCCTCCCCCGATGCTTCCTTCTATACAGGGTCCCCCCTGCACCTCCCCGTGTTCCTTCTATACAGGGCCCCCCCTCACGCTCCCCGATGCTTCCTTATATCAGGCCCCCGCACGCTCCCCGATCTTCCTTTATATCGGGCTCCCCCTGCACGCTCCCCGATGCTCTTTTATAGGGCTCCCCCTGCACGTCCCCCCATGCTTCCTTCTATATCGGCTCCCCCTCACGTCCCCCGATGCTCTCTTAAACAGGGCCCCCCCCCTGCACCCCCCCCATGTTCCTTCTATATCAGGGCCCCCCTGCACCCCCCCGAGTTCTTCATACAGGGCCCCCTGCACGCTCCCCGATGTTCTTCTATTCGGCCCCCGCACCGCTCCCCTGCTTCCTCTATATCAGGGCCCCCCTGCACGCTCCCGATGCTTCCTTATATCAGGGCCCCCCCCACCGCTCCCCCATGCTTCCTTCTATATCAGGGTCCCCCTGACGTCCCGATGCTTCCTCTATATCGGGCCCCCCCAGCCCCCCCGCTCCCTCCCCCCTGCACCGCTCCCTCCGATGCTTCCTTCCCAAATCAGGCTCCCCCCCTGCCCCGCTCCCCCGCTGCTTCCCTCTTTATCCTGGCCCCCCCCCCGCACCGCTCCCCCCGATGCTTCCTTCTATATCAGGGCTCCCCCCTGCACCGCTCCCCCCCGATGCTTCCTTCTATATCAGGGCCCCCCCTGCACCGCTCCCCCGATGCTTCCTTCTATATCAGGGCCCCCCTGGCTGCACCGCTCCTACCTCCCGATGCGTCCTTCTATATCAGGTGCTCCCCTCTGCAAAAACCGCTCCCCCCCGATTGCTTCCTTCTATATTCAGGGCTCTCCCCCCTGCTCCGCTCCGCCCTCTGCTTCCTTCTATATCAGGGCTCCCCCTGCAACCGCTTCCCCTACCCGATGTCATCCTTCTATATCAGGGCACCCCCCCCCCTGGCAACCGCTCCCGAACACATTCCCGATGGCGTTCCTCTATATACAGGCTCTCCAGTCGTGCACCGCTCCCTCCCGATGCTTCCTTCTAATATCAGGGGCTCCGCCCCCTGCACCCCGCTCCCCCCGATGCTGTCCTGTCTATTATCAGGGCTCCCCCCTGCACCCTCCCTCCCGAATCTCCTTCTATATCAGGCCCCCCCCCTGCGACGAAACCGGCTCCCCCCCCGATGCTTCCTTCTTCCTTCTATATCAGGGCTCCCCCCTGCAACCGCTCTCCCCCCCGATGCGCTCCTTCTAGATCAGGCCCCCCCCCCTGCACCGCACCCCCGATGCTTCCTTCTATACCAGCAGGGCCCCCCCCTGGCACTTGCTCCCCACTCCCCATGCTGTCCTTCTATACTATCAGCCCCCCCCCCCTCCCCTGGCAACGCTCCCCCCGATGCTTCTTTTCTATATCAGGGCACCCCCCCTGCACCGCTCCTCCCGATGCTTCCTTCTATATCAGGGCTCCCCCCCCTGCACCGCTCCCCCAGATGCTTCCTTCTATATCAGGGCGCCCCCCCCCATGCACACACTCCCACCCGATGCTATCCTTCTATATCAGGCCCCCCCCTGCACCGCTCCCCCCGATGCTTCCTTCCTATATTCTGGCACCCCGCTGCACCGCTCCCTCCCGAAGCTCCTTCTATATCAGGGCCCCCCCCCTGCACCGCTCCCGCTCCCCCGCCGCGATGCTTCCTTCTATATCAGAGGGCTCCCCCCTGCACCGCTCCTCCCGATGCTTTCCTTCTGATATCAGGGGCCCCCCCCCCCCTGCCCGTCTCCCCCCGATGCTTCCTTCTATATCAGGGCTCCCCCCTGCACCGCTCCTCCCGATGCTTCCTTCTATATCAGGACCCCCCCCCTGCACCGCTCCCCCGGGTTTCTTTCCCTTTTTATCAGGGGGTACCCCCCTTTACAAAAGCTTCCCCCCCCCAAGCTTTTCCCCTTTTTTATCAAAGGTCCCCCTTTCACCCTTTCCCCCCATGTTTTCCCCTTTATATCAGGGCTCCGCCCCTGCCAACCCCTCCCCCGTTTCTTCCCTTTTATATCAGGGCCCCCGGGGTACACCCCTCCCCCGATTTCCTTCTATAACCCGGGCCCCCCGGCTGCACCCCTCCCCCCCCCATTTTCTTTTCCTTTCTATTTCATCCCAAAGAGCCCCGGAGCCACTTCCTTCTATATCATCACAATGAGCCCCAACCCCCTTTTCTATATTCCCAATTTACACGGAACCACTTTTTTATTTTCTCCCATTGGCCCCGGAAAACCAAATTTATTCATTTCATCCCCCTGAGCCCCGGAGCCACTTCCTTCTATATCATCCCAATGAGCCCCCCCCGCCACTTTCCTTTTTTCATCCCTTTGACCCCCGGGGGGCCCCCCCCTTTCCCTTTTATATCATTATATCATCCCCTTGAAACCCCCCGGGGCCTTTTTTCTTATTATTCCCCCAAAAAACCCCGGGGCCCCCTTTTTCTAATCATCCCCAATGAGCCCCGGAGCCACTTCCTTCTTTATCATCCCCAAAGACCGGACCACTTCCTTCTTAAAAACCCCAAAGAGCCCGGGCCATTTCCCCTTTAAAACCCAAAGGCCCCCGGGGCCATTCCTTCTATTCATCCCAAGACCCCGAGCCCCTTCCTTTTTTAACATCCCAATTTAGCCCCCAAAACCATTCCTTTCTTATCACCCCCAAGGAACCCGGGGCCCTTCCTTCTTTTACCCAATGAAAACCCGGAGCCATTCTTCTTAATTTTCCCCAAAAAACCCCCCAGCATTCTTTATTCATCCCAATGAGCCCCGGAGCCACTTCTTTAAATCATCCAATGCCCCGGGCCCTTCCTTTCTTTAAACATCCCAAAGACCCCTCCTATTTTTTCCCAACCCACCTTTTTATTAAACCAATGAGCCCCCGGGCATTCTTTTTTATATAATCAATGACCCCGGAGCCACTTCCTTCTACCTCATCCCAATGAACCCCCGGGGCCCCTTTTTCTTTACCCAATGAGCCCCGGAGCCCCTTCCCTTATACTTCCCCCCCCGGAGCCCCCCAACCCCTTTGAGCCCCTTCCTTTTTCATCCCAAAATCCCCCCCCCAATAACCGGGGCCCTTTTTCCTTCTTTCTCCAATGAGCCCGGGGCCACTTCCCCCTTTCTTCCAATGAGCCCCGGAGCCACTTCCTTCTATATCATCCCAATGAGCCCCGGAGCCACTTCCTTCTATATCATCCCAATGAGCCCCGGAGCCACTTCCTTCTATATCATCCCAATGAGCCCCGGAGCCACTTCCTTCTATATCATCCCAATGAGCCCCGGAGCCACTTCCTTCTATATCATCCAAAGACCCGAGCCCTTTTCCTCTTCTTTTCCCCAAAGAACCCCGACCACTTTCCTTCTAAAACATCCCAAAGAGCCCCGGAGCCACTTCCTTTTTATATTTTCCCCAAAGAGGCCCCGGAGCCACTTCTTTCTATTTCATCCCAAAGAGCCCTGAAGCCACTTCCTTCTATATCATCCCAATGAGCCCCGGAGCCACTTCCTTCTATATCATCCCAATGAGCCCGGGGCCATTTTCCCCTAATCTCCAAAGACCCCCGGGCCACTTTTTTCTTTCATCCCAATGACCCCCGGAGCCACTTCATTTTTTATCACCCAATGACCCTTCCCCTTCCTATATCATCCCAAAAAACCCCCGGGGCCCCCTTTCCCTTCTAATCATCCCAATGGCCCCCGGGCCCTTCCTTTTTTTCCCAATGACCCCGGAGCCATTCCTTTCCATTCATCCCAAGACCCCCGGGGACCTTTCTTATATCATCCCAAAGAGCCCCCAGACTTCTTTTTATATCACCCAAGAGCCCCGAGCCATTCTTCTATAACCCAAAGAGCCAAAACTTTCCCCTTTTTTTCCCAAATGAGCCCCGGGGCACTTCCTTTTTTTACATCCCCAATGAGCCCCGGAGAAATTTTCTAAAATCCCAATGAAACCCCCAGCCATTCCTTTAATCCCCAATGAGCCCCGGGCCAC
>JAODAL010064328.1:0-18777 GCA_025379985.1 Phyllomedusa bahiana
TTTTAATTTTTCCGCTTTTCCCTATAGGTATAAAAATTAAACCAGAACAAAAATCCAAATAGAAAAAAGGGGGGTTCAAATTTTTGAATTCAAATTAAATTTTTCGAACAGAACTCACAAAAGTTCGAGCTTTTTACTGTTCGCTCAACACTAATGACAACAAGTTACAAAAAAATGTAAGCTGTCTGTTCCAAGTGCATTTCTTTTACATTGAGTTGTATTCAAAATTTTAAGAGTACCTGAATGTTTTTTTTTCATACTCTTACCGGTTTTTAATCGCTATTAATGTGAAATATTGATGTAAAAATACATAAATGAGCCAAGACCAAAAACACCATCATTGCTACTCAAAGTTTGCGGGATAAAAACAGCAAAACCCCGGATTAGTTATAATTTTTCAGTCCATTCAGTCAGATTATTGTTACTCTACTGTAAATTTGTAAATTAGGCTAAATGTAACCACTTTTGTATTGGCCCAACCTTGTTCAATGTTCTGGCCCTATCATGCCTTGCTTACCCCCGCCACGTTACAACGCTAGGTAGGGGACTTTTTTTTACCCTTAGCGACCTTTTTTCTAGGTTCACTATGCAGCGAACAAGAAGTCAGCTACCTAGTGCTACTTAGCACTACACAGGCGGACCACGCAAGCATGATGTTTGTTCAGTTTGAAATGACTCGCACCCCCCAAAAAATAGGTAAATTTTTCAAGATCCAAAGTTCTATTAGAACTAAACCATAGCATTATTCATTCACAATATGAGCAATGCACAAATTTATATAATATTTGCAGGCTGACAATGAAATGATCAAAAAAACATCTGATAAAAATAACGTGCAATGCAGTCCCCGCACCATCAACGGGGACCACTTGTCAAAATCCGGGTCACCAAACCATTACTACAAAAAAAATATCCTATCAAACATGTGGGACCAAGGACGAAACTTCGTTTCAGTTGTCCAAGGTTGCAGGGCCATCTTTTCCTTGGGCAAAATGGGCAGTTTTTCCCGGGGGCCCCACAAATTAGGGGCCCTAAGTAGCGTAAGTATGTCCCAGGAATACAAGAAAAAACCGGTCCCCTTGGGGGTTTGCTTATTTAAATGTTTGTGTGTTTTTTTGTGCAAACCATTAAAAAACATGGTGGAGAAGGGAGCCAAAGGCTCCCTGCCCTGCCGAATAGTTTTGTATGGCTGCTGGTGTCCAGACATAAGTGGCGTAATAATATGGGTGTGCTTGGGGGGCTCGAGACATGGCAAAATGTGACGTCATGTATTTGTGCAGGGCCCACTGCAGTGCTCTGCAGAGGGGCCCATAATGCTGTTAAGACATCTGATGGTATGAGACCTACCCATGGCTGCACAGTCTTGTGATTTTACTGCATGAAGTCAAATCAAAGGAGTGGTGGAACTCAAGCAATAGCAAAGTACGTTTGTAGCAATAGGATTTAAGAAATGGAAAAAAGCCATTGAGAAATTTAAAATTCACAAATCATCCCATTCACACATTGCAGTCGTTACCCAGCACCTTCAAGCAAAGACAATAGTTGTTGCCAATTTTTATGCAACCCATTGACAGCAAGCAGGAGAAAGCAATTGCAGGCAATAAATTGTATTTAGCACGCCAAGGTCTGGCCCTTCATGGGCATGGACAAGGTAAAGGCAATTTTAGCCAGCTCATACGATTTTCTGCAGCAACAAATGAAGATCTACTCTCGTGGACTACAAGACATCAGGACTACACATCTCCTCTCATTCAAAATGAATTGTTGAGTTTGATCTCAAACAATATCATCAATATCAGAGCTGTCTGTAAGGATATCCAGAAACGAGATCCAGCCATTTTTGCAGTTGCTGTCGATGGGACAAGGGACGTTTCAGGTATCAAGCAAAAAAGTGTCTGTGTTCGATATGTTAGTGTTTACCCCAAAAATTTTTCTGGATTTTTATCCTCATATTTTAAGGGTGGTGGGGAGACCACCTTTATTCTTTTAAATGCGTAGGACGATGTGGACTCCCCTGTGAGGGGTGACCGCATAAAAAATAACAAGACGAGACACCTGCTTCACCGGGAGAACTGAGGCTTTACTTATTTTCTTCCTCCAGCAACGACGATTGCAGAACAATCCTGTCGCCACATGAGAGTCAAACACTCCAAAAACCATTCCAACTCGCCCACGTCCCGAGGGGCCCTCCTATGCCACCTCACTGCTCTAACTACTGTCCTTCAGTGGCCTTCCACTCGATCAGGGCTACCACACCCGTATGCTGCGTTTGATGCTTCTTCCCCCTTCCTCTTCTGCCCGGTTTCCCTCCCAGCTTGCTTGCGTTAACAATAATATGTACAAGTTCATATCCTCTCGGGCTTGCTTCCTCCCCTTTCCATGCGAATCGCCCCTCTCTTTCCCCAAGCCGGATGATGAGGTTCTCTTGCCTCTCTCTGACAATTCAGGCAAAATTCTCCTTGACTATACATGTCTCACTATATATTCAAATCCCCCAATTGGCAGCTAAACCCCCCTTCTGCTCTTCAAGACTCAATCCCCTGGTTGGAAGGTTTTTTGACACTACTGTTCCCGGGTAGGTTCCCAGTTATGTAACATCTTATGTAAACAGGGCTGCTAACTAACATTCCTATCACTACCAAATAGCCTAATACTCACACTACTTTCCTAAATAAAGATAACTGCAATAAACTTTTACACACCTTACATATAGTACAACTGGCAAGAATAAGGCCATGTTCACATGGCTTAACTGCGGGGCGTAAGTCCGCCCCGCCAGTACGCCGTGTGGCCGGGGGCGGGGCGGGAGCGGGGGGAGCGAGCGGGGGGCCGCCTTCGCCGGCCCATTAGACAGTCATTGCGAGCGGCGCGTATACGCCGCTAGAAAGTGACCTGTCAATTATCTCCCCCCTCGGCGTATTTGCCGAGCAGGGAGAGGAGACGTAATGCATAGTTCTCTATGAGAACTGTGCATTACCGTAGTTACTGGGACGGATTCAGCCCGTAAGTGGCGCACTTCGGAGCGTAATTACGGACTGAATTACGTCCCAGAATAAGCCATGTGACCATGGCCTAAAGCTGCAATAGTTGAGGATGTACTGCTGTGGCTACAGCTGCCGATTTCCTTGAGGCCAGACATACAATGGAGCGGCTAACACGGTAGGTGAATACAACGGCGCTCAGGCATTGGTCAAATTGAAACAACCTCTTGCTGCTTATGTTCACTGTGTCAGCCATTGTGTCAATATCACAACTGAAGCTGCTGTATTCTCATCAGTTGTCATACAAGATGCTGTCAGCTTAGTCAAGCAGCTTGGTGTCCTGTTGTTTCAATCAGGCACATTTCAAACCATCTTTGATGGTGCAGCATCACTTCTATATGACAAGAAGTGCTCCCTCTGTGTCCAACAAGATGGACTGTTAGAGCCAAAGCAATCCAAAGCAATCCAACATGTCCTCAATCACTATGAGTCCATTCTGGATGCACTAGAGAAGATGGCTCACATGCACAGAGATACAGCAATGAGAGCAGCAGGACTACTGACAATATTTCACACTGGAACGTACATGGCTCTTGTTTTGGCTTCAGATGTAATAAGCCAACTGGAGGTACTGAATTCAGCGTTGCAGGCCAAAACGATAACCATGAGTGGAATGAGGGCAGCAGTTGACTACAAAAGGAACAATGATACCTACCTGAATAAGCTTTTTGCTGACATGAAACTAAAGGTAGCAGATTTTGATCTGACTGAGATGAAACTACCTAGACAGTGGCATCCTTCTAAACGGCTTGCAGGACCAGCTCTTCACTTTCAGCCACACAATGTGAATCTGTATTTTAGATTGGAATACCGCAAGTTCATAGATACAGCTTCTTCTAAACTCAAGGATACTGTGTCACAAGAAGGGACAGTTTTGGATCATTGAAGCTGTGCCTGCTATCCGGTCATATCAATGACGTGCAAAAATTATCCCGAGCTTAACGATGATCTCCTTCGAATCCAGATGTTTTGTCAGCAATTTACCTACAACACTATTATTGCAGCAGCAGAAGTCTTACGGCATAGTGTGCAGAAAGCCAGTAAATTGTTCTCACAGGTGGAAGTACCGTTGTGACTTCTGCTCATTATTCCAGTTATCTATTGTGAAGCTGAGAGGTCATTCCGCAGCCTCCAATGTTTAAAGACCTGGCTTAGGTCCACAATGATGCAAGAAAGACTCAACGGTGTGGCTGTGTGCAATCTTAATTAAGAGTTCATTGGTCGCCTGGATATCTATTCTCTTGCTATCAAGTTCTTTGCAGGTAATGAGCGCAGGCAGCCACTGTTTGCAAACTTTTCAATGACTTCTTTAATGACCTTATTCGGTATAATCTGTCAATGCTATGTTGAGGTTGTGTTATGTATCATTCCAAAGGCAACTAATAATTAATATGTTGCATGGTTGAAGTAGTTTGGTAATTGCTTTCAGTATAAATGTTTTCTAACATGTAATTCTATCATAGTGTACTCAAGTCAGTCTTAGGTAATGTTCACACGGCTTAAAATGGGACTTATTTCAGTCCGTAATTACGCGCTGTAGCGCTATGTTCACACGGCTGATTTTGAGACAGATTTCAGTC
Organism: Phyllomedusa bahiana; assembly: GCA_025379985.1. Taxonomy (NCBI): domain Eukaryota; kingdom Metazoa; phylum Chordata; class Amphibia; order Anura; family Hylidae; genus Phyllomedusa; species Phyllomedusa bahiana. The sequence continues at coordinate 4,622 of JAODAL010064328.1, forward strand.
CGTATTGCGCGCCGTACTGCGCTCAATATGGCTGAAATCCGTACCAGCCATTACGGTAATCCACAGTTCTCATAAGGAACTATGGATTCCGTCTCCTCTCCCCGCTCGCCGTATTTCACGAGCAGGGAGAAAGTGACATGCACATTATCCCGGTGGGATACGCGCAGTGGAAAATGAAAGTATATGGGGCCGGCGCCCCGCTACACGGTACACGGCGTAATTGCGGGCGAAATCCGTCCCCGCAATTACCCCGTGTATAAGCCGTGTGAACCTAGCCTCAGGGTTACAGAAAATGTAATCACCGACACACCAAATTATATGCAATTAAATTGTAGAGGTTTCTTTAAAATGCAGAACAGAATTGCCAGGTATTCCATTAGACAAAGCATTACTGCATGAAATTTTATAGAAGTAGAAGCAAATGTCATGAGAGCAGATGTAACGTTTGTCTAACGTTTCGGCCACCAGGCCTTTATCAAAGCGACAACTGTACATGTTAGGGAAAAAGATATGCGGTAGTAGAACAGAGTAGAACAGAGTATGGACACAAGTAAGTTGGAAGAGGCAGGACACGGTTTACATTTTCTATAGTCTATACCCTGTTTCCCCAAAAATAAGACATCCCCCAAAAATAAGACATAGTGCATTTTTTTTATGCAATTCAGAGTTTGGCTGCTTATGCTGATGTTTTGATGAAATCACTACAGTATATTAATACATGTTGATTTTTTGTTCAATAATAAATGTGAATTATTATTCATGGAAAAATAAGACATCCCCTAAAAATAAGTCTTAGCTCGTCTTTAGGAGCAAAAATTAATATAAGACACTGTCTTATTTTCGGGGAAACAGGGTAGGTCATTGACCTGTTACACCTGAGCACCCACCAACTACTTTTATATCATGACACTGGATGCAATGTGAGAAATTGCCTTGCTAACAATAATTACTGATCAGTCAGTGTTCAACAGATCAACTGTACTAAAGAACAAAACCACATTTCTAAACATTTACTGACAGTGACATATCTAGGAAAAAGGTTTACAAATTTGATAAATTTGCTGTAGCGACTGTCCGTATTCTCATGTTTTCATATGGATTATTTTTATTGAAGTGGCTAAAAAGTGGGGGGGACCGTCCCAATACATTTCCATTGGGTCACAATGGCCTCTCTGTCACCACTCCACTTCCCTCGTCCTGTAAGCCGATATTGATAAGGAGTACATGGTCCAAAGAACACATACCAAGCCAGCCGAGGATCTGTAAGGAACATCCTGATTAGATTTGGCTTTACACCAGCAAGTGTAGCCAGTTCATCCATATACGCCATGTAATCCACTTGTATTGTATGACGTTTGCTTTCGACGTAGCTTCAAGAAAAGAAAGAACAAAGCACAATGTTTAATATTTCACATAGTAACCTTATGTAGCTAAAACATTAAGTGACAAACACAGGAGCGCAGCTAGAGAAATCTGGATCCATAGCAAACTTTTGAATGCTGTTTAGGTCTAAAATTCACGTTTTTGCCTATAGTAACCTATGGGCAAAAAAGTGAGTTTTAGACCTTAACAGTTTTTATATATGTTTCCCAAGGTGTTTCGTGGTTTGGTTGTGTTTTTTACCATTTAATTCCAGTGTTAGTAATGGAAGTGTCTGACAAATGTCTCTCCATTACTAGCGCTGTGGCTCTGTGTTTCTTGTCATCCCAAGGCTTACACTAACCTCATCTCACAGTTACCCTAGTACCCAACACACCAGAGACTGTTTTCTGCCAGAAGCAGACCATCTAATGTCATGATCCACTTATGGGGTGGCTGTGGGCTGCTATTTGTTGGAAAGAATGCATATCCATTGGCCTTCCAATCTTGATAGCATTGGTCTGCACCTTCAAGTTGCACATTGGCTGGTTTTGAAAAAAAAAATATTAATTATAGAGGAAAATGTTATAGACTATCAATTGTTATTATTATTATTATTTTTATTATTAATAATAATAATAATAATAATAAAAATAATAATAATAATAATATATAAAATGATGTGTGGTCACCCCATTATTCTTAATCATAACCAGCCAAGGTTAACCCCTTCCTGACGGACAGTTTTTTCCTTCTCGCCTTCTGAAAGCCATAACTTTTTTATTTTTTAACCTACATAGACGTATGAGGGCTTTTATTTTTGGGGGACAAGATGTACTTTCTAATGGTGTTATTCATATAGCCATAGAATATACCGGGAAAAGCCCAAAAATTCTAAGTGGGGCAATATGTGAAAAATAAATTTACTTGCGCCATGTTTGCGGGAGTTTTGTTTTTACAGCATTCATTCTTCAGTAAAAATTCTACAGGTTGATATGCATCCGGCAATACCAAACATGCATGGTTTCCATCAGGGGCGTAACTAGAGAAGCCTGGGGCCCACAGAAAACTTTTTGATTACCCATCGGTGGTAAGAGTTTGGCACAGATTTCAGGAGGAGGAGGAAGAGGAGGAAGATCTGGTTAGTGCCCCTCAACCACGAGGCTTGGGAGATCCCGGCAGCATCTCACACAAGTGGTTGGATGCTACATTATCTGGAACATGATCCACGCATCAAGGCAGTCCAAATACACAGCAATTACTGGGTGGCCACCTTCCTTGATCCACGTTATAAATCAGAAGTGAACAAATTCCTTCCACCCACACAAATTGACAGTAGAATGCAGGAATTTGAGACAGTGCTCATTGACCAAATCGAGACATCTGATGTGTCTTCTTTACATTCTAATGTCATGGTGGAACAACGTCAGCAACGTGCCAGCAGTAGAATGGCAAGTAGCCGAAGCAGCATGCATTGTGGCAGAAGCATACTGGGTGACATTTTTCACTCGTTTTTTATCTCCTCACCAATGTCTGCAAGAAAGGGCAGCATTCAGACACACAGAGATCACCTTAAGACCATGGTCCATGACTACCTGCGACTCAACACCGATGTTTTTGGGACATGGTCTGGACCCATTCAACTTCTGGGTGTCAAAAATGGATGAATGGCCTGAGTTTGCTCGACACGCCACCCAAATTTTATCCTGCCTGGGAGCCAGCATTCTCAGAAAGCACCTTCAGCACAACCGGCGGGGTGATAACTGTCTAACGTATCAGTCTTTCCTCTGAGAATGTGAATTGTTTGACATTTATCAAAATGAATCAAGCGTGGATGTCTGACGGTTTTGTTGCCATGGTTGCCGATGTCACTGACTAGTAACTAGTGACAGGAGTACTGCCCGTACTGCCCTATTGGCACCCCTTGGTGGTAGCAGATAGTTAGATTAGTTAGAGGGGAGGGTAGTAGAGCAAGCTTAGGGAATCATAGACAGCAATAGTTAGGGTTTTTATATTGCTGGCTGCATCTTTCCCATCTTAATTTTGAGTGGCCAAAAATTCATTTCTGCTGTTTTGGAGGTACAGCTATTGCAGAAGACACCATTAGCAAATCTGATATACAAAGCAATCGCTTTCAAATACTGGTTGCTTGCTGCAAATTTTATTAAGTGTCAAATAAAATTTGGTCATTTTTGCTCTGTTTGGTGGTTATGCTACTGTAGAAGACACTGATAGTAAATGTCCTATTGAAAAAAAATCTTATTTCAAATCCTAATTTCATCTTTAAAATGTTGTTGAGTGTCAAAAAGGTCATTTTTGCTGGTTTGGGGGTCATGTTACTGAAGTAAACACTGTTAGTAAATTTCCTATAGAAAGAAAACTATTTCTACCAAACAGTTCTGCTTTGGTTTCATCTGACCATATGACATTCTTCCAATACTCTTTTGAATCATCCAAATGCTCTCTACCGAACTTCAGATGGGCCCAGACATGTACTGGCTTAAGCAGGGGGACTCGTCTTGCACTGCAGGAACTGAGTCCCTGGCGGTGTAGTGTGTTACTGAAGGTAGTCTTTGTAACGTTGGTCCCAGCTCTCTGCAGGTCATTCACTAGGTCCCCCGTGTGGTTCTGGGATTTTTGCTCACCGTTCTTGTGATCATTTTAACCCCATGGGATGAGATCTTGCATGGAGCCCCAGATCGAGGGAGATTATCAGTGGTCTTGTATGTCTTCCATTTTCTAATTATTGCTCCCGCAGTTGATTTCTTCACACCAAGCTGCTTGCCTATTGCAGATTCAGTCTTCCCTGACTGGTGCAGGGATACAATTTTGTTTCTGGTGTCCTTGCAAGCTTTGTACCTGTGATATATATGGTGGCAGCAAGAACATCCAAACGGGGAAGATGGAGGTTCAGCTGGCAGGGGCGTAGTTATAGCCGCTACAGGGTCCTGCATCCTGAGGGGGCCCAAAAGCCCCTTTGACACAAAAGAAGACACCGGTATTGGAAATGGCACATGGTAACTGGCAGGGATGCCGATAGGGCAGTACTCCTGTCAGTGACCCTAATCAAAAAGGGGCCTACTGATATATTAAAAAATAGGAACTAGTAATGGATGGGGCCTCATTTCATTTAGCTGCATGGGGTCCTGAAATGGTTAATAGATGACTTATGGCAGCCTTGGCTCCCACCGCACCCACTCTAACTACGGCCCAGCCAGCTGAACCTCCATGTTCCCCATTGGAATGTTCTTGCTGCCACCACATATATCACATTTTCTTGGGTCCTGGTGCAAAAAGTGATAGGGGGCTCCTGCCAGTTACCATGTGTCATTTCCAATACCGGCGACATCTTATGTGTCCAAGGGGCCCCGTAGCAGCTGTACCTGCTATAGCTACGCAGTCCTCATCTTTTCAGTTAACCATTGAAAGGAATGAATTATTTTAGCCTCTCAATTTTTTTCTGTGACTCTTAGAGCCAAATTTTCTTCACCAGTTTGTTCCACATATCAATTTTACTCTTATGTAAGGTAATTGCAGCTTCTCCTCACCTGTGTTGTTATAAAATATAACCTGAACATCATCTATCATTGACTTTAGATACGAATTTGATGCGTATTCGGATACGTTTTTCGGATGTGCAATCCACTACGCTTTCTTTTAAATTAAAGGGGTTGTCTCACTAAAATGATTGCTTTTTATGTTAAAGATCTTGCAAAAACAAGTCACTTTGCAATGAATGTCCATTAACAGTGTCCTACCTATTCCTAGATATCCCCTCTTGTATGGGCTGCATCAGCTCCTCAGATCGCTATAGCTACAGACCCGTTTGATCTATCCTGACAGGCTGCCAGCACTGGTTGCTATAGCTACAGACCTGGCTTCTACTGCAGCCTAGTAGAAGCCAGTAAACTGCCCCTGAATTCAAAACGAAACAAAGAAAACAGGACTGAGGTAAGATGAATCCATGTAGTGAGACAACCCCTTTAAGCAATAAAAAACCTAACAAACAACAGACATTCAAATTTGGACCCAATGCGTATTTTAAGTGCATAAACGCATCTACATATGTACCAGGAAGTGTGGTAGGTATTTGGATACAGATCAAGCATTGACATGTCACTTCTTTGTACGCATCCGAAAAACATACAATTACGTATGTAAAATACATCTCATATGAACTACGGTACGTATTTTACATTGAAATCAATAAGATCTGACTGGAACATTATTAAATATTTTGGTACGTATTTCAGACATAATACATACCAAAAATACGGATGTCAAATACACTGTGTGAAGATATCTTTATAATATATTTGCACCTTTAAAAAAATTTTTAGCCACATCTTTCTTGTAACTTTTGTAATATACCCACTCCGTTATTGTGTTGTCTAACTCTGGGTTTTGCAATTTACGGTGGACCCATCCCTGGTTTTTGAACTATGTATTTTTTTCAAATTCAAGAGAAGTTTCTATTGCAAAACATGTTCACGACCGTTGTACAGTAATAAACTGATGTTGAGAGGAGCCATACAAGTGACAGCACATCACTGTCAACTACAAATAATAACGTTTACAAGCTAAAAGTGTACATGTACTGAGACAGAAAGGTTTTATTATCCAAGGTATCAATTTGTTCAACATCCAAACAAATGCTGGAAAAAGATTAAGTGAAAAGTTTTGGGGTACCAAAAGTAACATCATAGGGTTGCACCAAGAGGAAGGAAAATAGAGAAAGAAAAGGGGGGGTAGAGAGAAGGTAGCATACAGATCTGAAGCAGGTCACTGCGGTATCATAGAGAGCCAGAGTTCTGTATCATGTTACCTGAAGGCGGCCGCCCAGCTGTAGATGAAAGTCCAAACGGATCTATGCCGAACGCAAAGGACACTCCCCCAACCAATAGGTCTTGCTTTATGTTATAAGATATGAGGAAGAAGTCTGAAACGTAGACCAGTAGAACTATGTTTTATGTTTAAGTCGTTGCAAATGAATGGGGGACCGAGCCACCGATTCTTCCATTCTATGAATGAGATTAATTTCCATATACCAGTCCTCAAGAGAAGGGAGAGGGGAAGATTTCCATCTCCTAGGTATAACTGTTTTAGCAGCCTGGATCAAATGCCTGAGGATGCATTTTTTATATTTGGGCAATGGCATATCAAACATGAAGAATAGTATGACCTCTGCAGAGTCTGGAACTGAAACTTCTGTGATGTATTTAATGGCTTTCAAGACTGATGTCCAGAATCCTTTAATTAAAGGACACTCCCTCCAAATGTGTACCATGGTGCCCTCATGTTTCCCACATCTTAAGCAGTCACTAGACACATCTGGAAACCACTTGTGGAGAACAGTTGGAACCCTATACCATCTAGATAAGATCTTATAATAAGTTTATGATGTCTAGAGGCCATTACTGTTCTATGGGTACGTTGAAAACAGCGCTCCCACTGTGGAGTGGTAAATGAAAGACCTAGTTCGGATTCCCATTGTTTACAAAAATATGTGAGTTGTTTAGAGTAAGAAGATATCAGTAGTTTATACAGGACACATAGTGAGTGTTGGATGCCCAATGTAAACATTAATAATTGTTCGAAAGCCGTAAGGGGGCGTTGGAGGTCCAGGGATTGTTTGAGCTTGTTAAAGAAATGCGTCACGTGACAGTAGTGGAAGAGTGGGCTGGTCGAAGTGGGTTTCCCATTCAGAATGTCCTCGACTGCATTCATTTTCCAATTAGAAACTACGTGATGGACCCACAAGGGGGCTTTTTTTGTACTACCCAAAAACAAGTTGGATCTAAAGCCCAGCGGAAAGTCCATGTTGTCTGCAATTGGTAGAAAGGGTCCGTTGCCATCAATGAGGCTGTGTGTGTCTTTATGAGAATTGATTGTGGCCAGTGTGCATTTAGTGCAAAATGAAGTGCAAAAGTCTTTTTGAGAGGATGGGGTCTAGGTCCATGGGAGGGTGGCGAGGGCATGTGGACAAATATCTGCCGCCAGCTTGACCCACCACTCCTTGTCCTGATCCAATACCAAAGACAAGAAGCACGCATTTGCTGAAGCAAGGTAATACAATTTACAGTCAGATAAACCTGTTCCTCCAGCATCTTTAGGTCTTGTGAGAGTGTCAAAGACTATTTGTGGACGTCGAGAGGAACAGACAAAGGCACTAAAACATCATCATATTTTCTTCTAATACAAAGACAGAATGTAGATGGGGATAGTCTGAAAGAGGTACAGAAATTTTGGCAGCATAGACGTTTTAAGGATATTTATCCTCCCAACCAGGAGAACTCCTTCGTATTCCAAAGGTCCAGATCTTTAACAGTGTGGTTTAGCAATGGAAGAAAATTATCCACAAAAAGTTTGGAAAGATCTGAGAAAATATGTATCCCCAAAATGGCCTTATTGGGCCACTCAGATGGGAAATTCATCTTCAAAAGGTGCTGATCGCTTGAAGGGAGGTTTCCATTGAGAGATTCTAACTTGGACAGATTGATCTTAACATTAGACCAGGAACCAAAATGTTTCAGCTCCATCATCAAAGATGGTAATGAAATACGTCGGTTTGTGATGTAAAGTAGCAGATCGTCCACAAACACAGAACATTTGTATTCCTGTGTCCCAATGGTGATCCCTTTACTGTCAGGATACGACATTATTGAAGCCATTAGATTTTCCATTATTAGAATGTACAAAAATGGGGACAGAGGGCAACCCTGTCTGGTCCCGTTCAAAATAGAAAAGGTTTCAGATAGGGTACCGTTAACTTTAATACGTGCTGAAGGAGTATTGTAGAAAGCCATAATTTTAGATAAGAAAGTGGGACCAATTCCAATATGTTTAAGGGTCTGATACAGAGAAAACCATGAGATCCCATCGAAGACCTTCTCTGCACCCAATGACAAGACCAGGAGAGGAATGCTGTGTGATTGGGCATATTCAATTATGTCCAGGGTGTTTAGAGTATTATCCCGGGCTTCCTGTCCAGGGACAAATCCCACCTGGTCTGGATGGATCAAAGTTCTTAAAAGCGGGTTAAGTCTATTTGCTATTAATTTACAATATATTTTTAAATCTACATTGAGGAGGGAAATAGGACAATAACTACTACATAACTGTGGATCTTTCTCTGGTTTTGGAATCACTGTTATGTGCGCTAAAGCTGCCTGTGTTGGGAAGGGAGTGCCAGGAGATATAGCCTTAAAGTCTTGAAGCATCATGGTAACTCTTTAATACTTAGTTTTAGTTCCTTGATAGAAAAGAGTTCTTGCAGTGTTAATAAAACTGAGCATGGGATTTTAGACAATAACGACTGGTGGGGAAATTACTCCCGAGGCAGGAGATGGCAAGGGGATGGAAAGTTGTATAGTTGTGAATAAAACAAGTGAAATGACCGCACTATATCCTGAGAACAATGGACATTGGTACCTGAAGCTTTTTTAATGAACAGGATATTGGATTGTGCCATTTGGTTGCGAACTGCTCTGGCCAACATACGCCTGCTTTTATTCCGAATTCGTAGAACTTACTACAGTGTATTTGGATCAAATGACTCCAGGCAGCTTCCAAAAGTTGTTAGAATCCAAACGCCCATCCTGCAGCTCGCGTAAAATAGAAGCCGAGAGCGCACGTTTATAGGACAATTCCAGGGAAGAGACTCTAGAAAGAGCCCTTTTAAGAGATGTGCTTTTTCTTTTTTAATTCATTGAGCCATTGTTTAATTAATATTCCCCTAACAACACATTTGAGAGTTTCCCCATCATGCAAAACTGGGAAAACTGGGCAATTGAGCTATTTATTTCTGATACACAAGGGTTGTCTAAGAGAAGAGACTCATTCAGTTTCCAGTTCCAAGTACTCATGTTCAGAGCCGGAAGCTGGAGCTAGCAAAATACCAGGGCGTGATCAGACCATAGGATGTTTCCAATGGCCGTAATGGATGGCCAAGGAAGAGCAGAGTGTTGGACCATAATGTAGTCTGGGCGGCTATGTGAGCAATGGGGTGGGGAGAAAAAAGTATAATTCCTGTCTCAGGGTGTTGGAGTCTCCACGTATCACATAACTGGAGCTGAAGGAAAGCCTTCTTGACTCTTTTAATCATGGAATACGAGTGAGATACTTTCCCGGAGGAGTTGTCCAGGGTAGGATCCAAAGTTAAATTAAAATCCAGCATAGCATTAGTCCTAGAGGAACTAGAGGAAGCCAATAAATAGTCAACGATTTACAAAGAATTTAGTTTGGTCTGCGTTGGGTGCAAATGCATTTATTATCGTAAATACATATCCACCCAAGGAAAGAACCAAGATGAGAAAACGGGCTTCTGGGTTAATAGTGCAGCTAAGGACCTGATGAACAAGTGATCTGTGTATAGCAATGGTCACTCCCTGGACCTGGAGTGGGAAAAGTGTTTTTTATGGCTGGGGCACAACCAACTTTGAAATGTGTTTCCTGAAAGCATACAATGTGTAACTTCTACAATGAAAATAGTGCAAGATCTGTGCTCTTTTTTCCAGCATACTGACGCCGTTTGCGTTTAACGAGACTATCCGGAGGTCCTCCATTGTAATAAATCAAGCCTTCTTCTCCAGGATCAATTAAAGCAACACAGAAAAAAGTCCAAAAATCCACCGTGACCTGAAAAAAAAAGGATCAGAAGAAGCACAGTATAAAGGACTGGGTATAAAAAGGAAAACAAAAGGCAGGAACCATAAGCTTACCTTCAGACTAAACATAGTACAGCAGTAACACAGAAGTCCTGGGAGCCCGAACACGTTCAAGACAAGAGTCCCACCTACTGGACGGTTGTGGTAGTACATGGGAGTACAAAGAAGAACAACACTTCAATAAAGCAGAGCACCTCCATGTCTAAGCTATGAATATATAACTAGACATTAGCCGGCATAAATATGAGAATAAACATGATAAGCATTATTAGCACTTCTGTAGAAAACAGAGCCCATGTCCAGGCCCTATTAGCTCCTGATCAACTAACACCAGGAGAAGGAAAAGTAATCCGCAGTGCCCCGGATAAAACTGCCTAGCGATGTCCCTGAAATGAACCCCACAAATCATGTCTCTCGATCAATCTATTTAGATAACAGACAGCACTCTGTTAATATTAATGCATGTAAAATTTATTAAGTATATCTCTATAGTCTCCAAAGGATATAGTCTCCAGGATAACGTAATGTGACAATAAAAGATGATGTTTTCGATACAATTCACATATATCATTAATAAATATTCACATATAGTACAATGTCCTGAATATATATATATATATATATATATATATATATATATATATATATATACTCACCCGGCCACTTATTAGGTACACCATGCTAGTAACGGGTTGGACCCCCTTTTGCCTTCAGAACTGCCTCAATTCTTCGTGGCATAGATTCAACAAGGGGCTGGAAGCATTCCTCAGAGATTTTGGTCCATATTGAATGATGGCATCCACAGTTGCCGCAGATTTGTCGGCCTGCACATCCAATGATGCGAATCTCCCGTTCCACCACATCCAAGATTTCTTATTGGATTGAGATTGGGACTGTGGAGGCCATTTGAGTACAGTGAACTCATTGTCATGTTCAAGAAACAGTCTGAGATGATTCCAGCTTTATGACATGGCGCATTATCCTGCTGAAGTAGCCATCAGAATGTTGAGTACATTGTGGTCATAAAGGGATGGACATGGTCAGCAAACAATACTCAGGTAGGCTGTGGCATTGCAACGATGCTCAATTGGTTACCAAGGGGGCCCAAAGAGTGCCAAGATAATATTCCCCACACCATGACACCACCACCACCAGCCTGAACCGTTGATACAAGGCAGGATGGATCCATGCTTTCATGTTGTTGACGCCAAATTTCTGACCCTTTCCCCTCCGAATGCGCAGCAGAAATCGAGGACTCTTCAGACAGGCAACGTTTTTTCCAATCTTCTACTGTCCAATTTCGATGATGCTTGGGCAAATTGGAGCCTCAGTTTCCTGTTCCTAGCTGAAAGGAGTGGCACCCGGTGTGGTCTTCTGCTGCTGTAGCCCATCTGCCTCAAAGTTCGCCATACTGTGCGTTCAGAGATTGTTTACAAAAATATGTGAGTTGTTTAGAGTAAGAAGATATCAGTAGTTTATACAGGACACATAGTGAGTGTTGGATGCCCAATGTAAACATTAATAATTGTTCGAAAGCCGTAAGGGGGCGTTGGAGGTCAAGGGATTGTTTGAGCTTGTTAAAGAAATGCGTCACGTGAAAGTATTGGAAGAGTGAGCTGGTAGAAGTGGGTTTCCCATTCAGAATGACCTCCACTGCCTTCAATTTCCCATTAGAAACTACGTGATGGACCGACAAGGGGGCTTTTTTTGTACTACCCAAAAACAAGTTGGATCTAAAGCCCAGCGGAAAGTCCATGTTGTCTGCAATTGGTAGAAAGGGTCCGTTGCCATCAATGAGGCTGTGTGTGTCTTTATGAGAATTGATTGTGGCCAGTGTGCATTTAGTGCAAAATGAAGTGCAAAAGTCTTTTTGAGAGGATGGGGTCTAGGTCCATGGGAGGGTGGCGAGGGCATGTGGACAAATATCTGCCGCCAGCTTGACCCACCACTCCTTGTCCTGATCCAATACCAAAGACAAGAAGCACGCATTTGCTGAAGCAAGGTAATACAATTTACAGTCAGATAAACCTGTTCCTCCAGCATCTTTAGGTCTTGTGAGAGTGTCAAAGACTATTTGTGGACGTCGAGAGGAACAGACAAAGGCACTTAAAAAACATCATCATATTTTCTTCTAATACAAAGACAGAATGTAGATGGGGATTTGTCTGAAAGAGGAACAGAAATTTTGGCAGCATAGACGTTTTAAGGATATTTATCCTCCCAACCAGGAGAACTCCTTGTATTCCAAAGGTCCAGATCTTTAACAGTGTGGTTTAGCAATGGAAGAAAATTATCCACAAAAAGTTTGGAAAGATCTGAGAAAATATGTATCCCCAAAATGGCCTTATTGGGCCACTCAGATGGGAAATTCATCTTCAAAAGGTGCTGATCGCTTGAAGGGAGGTTTCCATTGAGAGATTCTAACTTGGACAGATTGATCTTATAAAATTAGACCAAGGAACCAAATGTTTCAGCTCCATCATTCAAAGATGGTAATGAAATACGTCGGTTTGTGATGTAAAGTAGCAGATCGTCCACAAACACAGAACATTTGTATTCCTGTGTCCCAATGGTGAGCCCTTTAATGTCAGGATTTGACCCTATTGAAGCCATTAGATTTTCAATTATTAGAATGTACAAAAAATGGGGACAGAGGGCAACCCTGTCTGGTCCCGTTCAAAATAGAAAAGGTTTCAGATAGGGTACCGTTAACTTTAATACGTGCTGAAGGAGTATTGTAGAAAGCCATAATTTTAGATAAGAAAGTGGGACCAATTCCAATATGTTTAAGGGTCTGATACAGAGAAAACCATGAGATCCCATCGAAGACCTTCTCTGCACCCAATGATGAGACCATGAGGGGAATGCCGTGTGATTGGGCATATTCAATTATGTCCAGGGTGTTTAGGAGTATTATCCCGGGCTTCCTGTCCAGGAACAAATCCCACCTGGTCTGGATGGATCAAAGTTCTTAAAAGCGGGTTAAGTCTATTTGCTATTTATTTACAATATATTTTTAAGTCTATATTAAGGAGAGAAATAGGACAATAACTACTACATAACTGTGGATCTTTCTCTGGTTTTGGAATCACTGTTATGTGCGCTAAAGCTGCCTGTGTTGGGAAGGGAGTGCCAGGAGATATAGCCTTAAAGTCTTGAAGCATCATGGTAAATCTTTTAATACTTAGTTTTAGTTCCTGGATAGAAAAGAGTTCTTGCAGTGTTAATAAAACTGAGCATGGGATTTTAGACAATAACGACTGGTGGGGAAATTACTCCCGAGGCAGGAGATGGCAAGGGGATGGAAAGTTGTATAGTTGTGAATAAAACAAGTGAAATGACCGCACTATATCCTGAGAACAATGGACATTGGTACCTGAAGCTTTTTTAATGAACAGGATATTGGATTGTGCCATTTGGTTGCGAACTGCTCTGGCCAACATACGCCTGCTTTTATTCCGAATTCGTAGAACTTACTACAGTGTATTTGGATCAAATGACTCCAGGCAGCTTCCAAAAGTTGTTAGAATCCAAACGCCCATCCTGCAGCTCGCGTAAAATAGAAGCCGAGAGCGCACGTTTATAGGACAATTCCAGGGAAGAGACTCTAGAAAGAGCCCTTTTAAGAGATGCTGCTTTTTCTTTTTTAATTCTTGAGCCATGTTTAATTAATATTCCCCTAAAAAAACACATTTGAGAGATTCCCACTGCATGACAATCTAGAAACTGGGCAATTGAACTATTTATTTCTGATACACAAGGGCATCTAAGAGAAGAGACTCATTCAGTTTCCAATTCCAAGTACTCATGTTCAGAGCTGGAAGCTGGAGCAAGCAAAATACCGGGGCGTGATCAGACCATAGGATGTTTACAATAGCCATACTTAATAGCCAAGGAAGAGCAGAGTGTTGGGCCATAATGTAGTCCAGATGGCTATATGAGCCATGGGGTGGGGAGATAAAGGTATAATCCCTATCTTCAGGATGTTGGAGTCTCCATGTATCACATAACTGGAGCTGAACGAAAGCCTTCTTGAATCTTTTAATCAAGGAATACGAGAGAGACGCTTTCCCAGAGGAGTTGTCCAGGGTAGGATCCAAAGTTAAATTAAAATCCAGCATAGCTTTGTCC
>JAODAL010064329.1:0-18777 GCA_025379985.1 Phyllomedusa bahiana
TCTTGGGGGTCTGATGGTATCGGGCGACGGGTGGGGTGTGCGGAGGCTGACCCCTGATCATGACTCTGAGAGACAGGGGCAGTGAGGACGCTTGGTGGTGGCGGAGGGAGGAGGAGGGGGGGGGAGACAGAGGGTGTGTGAAAAGTGGTTGGAGGCCCCGGCGTCGGTCTGGCCTTTTTTGGCAAGTGTTGCCTCCATTTCAATCATGCATTCATGCATGTGACTAGACATTTTTGGTGGTGATTAAACACCTAAGATTCTTGCCTCTACTTATGCGTTTCGGCAAAGGCGGCATATGACATCGCTGGGTGAATCAGAGGTTGCTCAAAGAAGGCCCAGGCTTGAGAGGTCCTGGACCTTTTTGACGGCAAATTAAGCAAGGAGGGGGTTTCTGCTGACCGTGGCTGGGGGAATCAAAATCAGCAGACTTCTCGACCGCCCTCCTCCACTTTTTTAAAGGCGGGACCCGTATGACACTACAACATCGTCTTCCTCCTCGTCCAGTGATGAAGCGCTCGCAAGCAGATTCTGCTGAAAAGACCACGTTGGATCCACAATGTCATCATCTAAAATCATCAACAAGGTGACTTGTCGTCCTGACATTCTCTATCCAGGGCTGTGGGTTTACAAGCAAGGGGAATGCAAGGCGTTGCGCCCGCCCGGATTTTTGCCGATTGACCGGCTTCCTTCTCCTCCTCTGATGGTATCAGTAACTGGGCGTCAGAGCAGAGAAAATCTCATCTTTGGCTCTTGATCTTTTAACATACCTTCTGATCCAACCGCATTTTGTCATCAAAGAGGGTCTTCAGAAAATGGATTATCCACTAGTGGTGGGTACACGAGTTGACATTTGGGCTGCCTTCGCTTCATGTTTGGACGGTGTGATGATTCTGATGAGGGACATTTGTGGCCGTGACTGGGAGGACGAGGAGGTAAGATGTGGATGCGGTTGAATTAACCACTTAAGAACAGTTTGGCTACGCTGTTCTTTACTGTGATTCACAGGGCCCTGACCCAGCGATGGCAGGCCTGACGGTCCTGCAATGACGATCCGCTGGCATGCGTGTTGTCGCCAGAATGGACGGAGCCCCTTCTCTCGTCCTCTACCTCCATGTCCTACCCCCCTCTTTGCTCGCTTACACCCTGAATTTCGCTCCATGTTCAGAAAGATAAAAATTTGAGAAGGTATATAAGAGCTTTGGAAAGTCTCTTATTAAAAGACGGAAAATCACAGCTATTCTCAAATCCCTCAAATCAAAACAAAATTGCTGGATTGAAATTTAAGTGCTAGGTACCTCTATCAACAAAGCTTGACTGACCAAAAGTGAAAAAAACAACTGTCTGAAATGTATACGGATAAAAAACTGTATTTTTGGCACCTATCAATTCACCTGTGGTGACTACAAAATTGCTGTATTCAAATTTAACTGCAAAGTAGCTCTATCAACAAAGCTTGACTGACCAAAAGTGAAAAAAAACACCTGTCTGAAATGTATACGGATAATAAACGGTATTTTTGGCACCTATCAATTCACCTGTGGTGACTACAAAGTTGCTGGATTCAAATTTAACTGCAAGGTGGCTCTATCAACAAAGCTGGCCTGCGCCAAAGTGAAAAAAAACACGTATCTGAAATGTATACGGGATAATAAAAGGTATTTTTTGGCACCTATCAATTCACCTGTGGTGACTACAAAATTGCTGTATTCAAATTTAACTGCAAAGTAGCTCTATCAACAAAGCTTGACTGACCAAAAGTGAAAAAAACACCTGTCTGAAATGTATACGGATAATAAACGGTATTTTTGGCACCTATCAATTCACCTGTGGTGACTACAAAATTGCTATATTCAAATTTAACTGCAAAGTAGCTCTATCAACAAAGCTTGACTGACCAAAAGTGAAAAAAACACCTGTCTGAAATGTATACGGATAATAAAAGGTATTTTGGCACCTATCAGTACACCTGTGGTGACTACAAAGTTGCTGGATTCAAATTTAACTGCAAGGTGGCTCTATCAACAAAGCTGGCCTGCGCCAAAGTGAAAAAAACACGTATCTGAAATGTATACGGGATAATAAAAGGTATTTTTTGGCACCTATCAATTCACCTGTGGTGACTACAAAATTGCTGTATTCAAATTTAACTGCAAAGTAGCTCTATCAACAAAGCTTGACTGACCAAAAGTGAAAAAAAACACCTGTCTGAAATGTATACGGATAATAAACGGTATTTTTGGCACCTATCAATTCACCTGTGGTGACTACAAAATTGCTGTATTCAAATTTAACTGCAAGGTGGCTATATCAACAAAGCTGGACTGGGCAAAATTGAAAAAGAACACCTATCTGAAATGTATACTGATAATAAAAGTGGAGTTTTGCACCTAACAGTAGACCTGCAGTTACTAGAAAAGATCTGTATCCTAATATAAGGCAATGCAATGGCTAAACAAAGTTTTGTCTGTACAATATCCAGTATCCTTTATAGAGCTTGTCTGTGTTCGCCCGCGGCTCCCCCCCCCACCGCAAAATCTCTGCCTAACTACCTAAAATCTGCAAATCTCTGATCTAACGAAGTTCTAAGGATCACAGCTAAAAGTAGAGCTGTCTCTGTGAAAAAATAGAATAATTTCGCTGAGCTGTTTGCTGAGCTGTTTGGACAGAGGCAGAGCGCACGTCCTACTGCTATGAGACGCTGACACACACTGATCATGAACAGGAAGGGCTGTTCTATGTAAAACGAGGTCATGTGATTTTTCCAGCCAATCGCAACCATACACATCCCAGTCATGACGTTGCACACACATCTCACCCTGCTCTATTCTTTAAGCTGATTTTCTGGCCGGCAAAATAACAGGAAGCGCCGAAAATGGCGCGATATTAATAGATTATGCACAGATTTTAACCTAAATTATCGCGTGATCTAAAAAATCTGATCAACGTAAATACCGTGCCGATTTCAACTTTGTCGATAATAATCCCTCAACAATAGTTATCCGCTCTAATGTCAAACTCAATTTTCTGGCAGGCCAATGAAAAGATGTAATTGAGTAGGAAATTATTAAAGGTAATGCATATCTATTGAAGGTTATGGCCTAAGAAGGTAATGATTACAATAACATATTAATGCAGGTTTACTCTATGCAGTATTTTAATTCTTTTCTCTGAAAGCACATTAAAGGGCTTTTCTTACTACACTGATTAGCTTTTAACGTGTAAGGAAAGATAAAAGAAGACTATTACTAACTACTTTGCTGTTTTGATTTTACTTTGTTCAGGAGATAAGAAAAATTGTATCTTCTTTTGTACACACAAGTTTTTCTTGATTACCAACCACCTCTCCCTGCTCTGTCTTTTATCTGATTGATTCAAGCAGTCAGTTAGATCATGGTGAGTCCCTTCCTGCTAAGTTTAATCTTTAGCAAACTAGCTTTGTTTACCTAAGGTAAAGGCAAATCTTAAAATGTAAAGCCCTGTTACCTTGTACACTACAGATTATAAATCTTCTGCACTCATATCACTATAAAAGGAATAGTTAAGAACAGTAGAGCTGACATGTCAAACACAGCTATAGAAACAGCCACAGCTTAACCAGGAAGTATGAGTCTGAAACTGTCTGTGGCTCTGTGAAACAGCCCGGTGAGAAAACCCCTTTAAAATATTTTTAAACATTAGTAGTTGAATAAAGCACATAAGTTACTTCCAGTAATGCTAGCATTATTTGACTAGTCAAACCTTGGAATATCTGGGAGCAGCAGTTAAAAATTCAGTAGCTATGACTGTTTTATTTTTTTTTTTTCACTTTTGATACCAACATATATGATGCCATACATGCATTATTTATATTGCATAACATCTTATAGGAGATCATTTTATATTTTTGATATATAATATAATTTTATATAAATTTTATATAATTTATTATGAAATTTATATAATTTAATTTTATATACTTTGGTAATTGTCATAAATTACTTTTTATTATTTTCCTGGTATAAATTGAGAAATAAGGGACATTTTTTTGCCCTAATGGCAAATCTAGTTCCATTACGACTGTTAAGGCTCAGGCAGGTCACATTGAAGTAGGTCTGCCTGTTCGAGCAGTAATGCACCTAGTTTTGCCAAGCCACATTCATAAATGTGTCAGATATTACAAGTGTGGTGCAACAGGCCCCTACAATGCCCCCACATGTTAGGCGCATTACAAAGGGTCGACTCTGGTGCAAAATGCGCCAAACATGTTCATTTGACGTGCCATACATTTTACGCCAGAAAAGGGCGAAAAACCCTTTCATACATGTCGCCCTACATGGAAGTGAATGTATGGGCCCCACAGAGCCCTGATCTCAATGTCATTCAGTTTGTCTGGGATTAAATAAAAAGACTGTGAGGGCTAGTTTACCTAGGCAGCATTCAGCCTGCAGGAAGCAACATTCTGCAGCTGCTGATTTGCGACTCCACCCTGAGAGACACCCCTGCTAGAGGTTCTCTGAGTGACAGAGGTCCAACCACTTTGGAAAGGGGGCATGTCGCACTGGAATATTGGATGGCCCAGAGACTGCACCAATCAGCTACAGCGGCAGTGTCCGGGCACCACATTTAAACCTCATTCAATGTGAAGGCTGCAACTGTGATAGTTTCCTGGCTGCCTTAACTTACCTGTATTTTATTGTTTGCTTGCTTTATCAGACCTCTGCTTGCTATTGGACCTTGGCTTGTTTTTTGTTTTTGTACTTTGCTCCTGACAGTGCTCTGACCTTTGGCGTGTTTTCCGTTTTCTCTTTGGTTCTCCGTTTTGTGGCCATACATTACCATTCTGTTACCGATCCAGACTGTTTGACTATCCTTTCACCTGACGGCCCCTGCACATTAGTAGCATAGGGACTGCCGCCCAGTTGGGGTCTGCCATTTAGGGCAGCACATCAAGTAGGCAGGGACAGTGGGCTGGGGTCCAGTTAGGGCTCATGGTACCTCGCTTGACGTGACATTATCACAGGCCATACCGTTACTGCTCTCCACTCACTATGAACCCCATGACAGCTCTGGTAGAGTAGATGCAGGGGCTTACCCAGCTAGTCCAGGATCTGGCGCTAAGGGTACAAAAGCAGGAGATCTTCCCAGGTCAGAGTGTTCCTTCATTACCTCCCCCACCTGTGGAACTACCCAGCTCTTAGATGCCATTTTAGGTTAGGGCTGGCTGACCACGTTTAAGATATGTCGGTGGCTAACCCTACCCCATGTACTTTAGATGAGCTGTGGCCCTGGCTCTCCCTCTGGATAGAAGTTTTAGGGAGAGATGTCAGGAAAAGGATCCCACCCGCTGGTCCACTCCACTGTTACTTCTATGCCCACTATTTCTGAGATAAACCCTGAGGAGCCAATGCAAGTGGGGGCTTCTTCTCACGACTTCTGCCAGTGACCGTAGGACTTCTCGTCATATCCAGGGGTTGTGCTTCTACTGTGGTGAAGATAGGCACGTCGTCCGGGAGTGCTCCAAAAGGAATACCAGGCCGGAAAACTCCAGCACCTAGGTGATTTGCAGGAAGGTCACCTAGGCGGACAGGTATTTCCTATTGTATCAAAATTTGTAGACGCGTCCTTTGCCAAACGTCTGGGCCTACCTTGTAGACCTCTATCTTTTTCCCTGCGGGTTTTGGCTATCCAATATTGTACTCCTGAGTTCGAGATGTTGGTAGGATCAATACATACTGAAAAGTGTATTCTATTTGTCATGGAAGGGTTGCCCGTATGTGTTTTTGGGGCTGCCTGGCTTCAGAAACACAACACGGTGTTTGACTGGAATTCAGGAGAATTAATCAGGTGGGGACAACAGTGCTTTGACAGATGTCTCCCTATTATACTTGGCAACACAGAGGTGGAGAAGATTTCTGTTTTTTTCTGAAGGAGATGAGTGGAAAACCGATTTTAATACTCCTGAGGGTCATTTTGAATATCTGGTTATACCATTTGGGTTGTGTAATGCTCCTGCGGTCTTCCAGAACTTGGTAATGATGTTTTCCAAGAACTCATTGGTTGTTGTATGGTCATTTATCTGGATGACATTTTAATCTACTCTGAAAATTGGTCATTGGACGTTAAACACGTACAACAAGTATTACAAATCTTTAAGGAAAATAGTTTGTCAAACTTGCGAAATGTGTTTTCAGAGTGCAGGAGGTACCATTCCTTGGGTATATCCTGACTCCTAACTTATATTGTATGGAGTCCTGTAATATTCAAACTATTCTCGACTGGGACTGCCCTTTCTCTCTAAAGGTCCCACAGTGATTCCTAGAGTTTGCTATTTATTATCGTAAATTTATTCGGAATTTTTCTCTTTTAGTTCGGCCATTGACTGATATGACTAAGAAGGGGGTGAAGTTCAATAACTGGCAACCTGAGGCCGTATAGGCTTTTGAGAAACTTAAGCAGTGTTTTGTATCAGCTCCTGTTTTGATTCAAGCAGATCATAATAAACCCTTTGTCGTCGAGTTGATGCTTCTGAGTATGGATCAGGGGCTGTCCTTACTCAGGGATCCGCTACGATGTACAACCTTCGCCCTTGAAACTTCTTTTTGCGTAAATTTTCCTCTGCTGAAAGGAATTATGATGTTGGGAATTGGGAGATCTTGGCTATTAAGTGGGTCTTCAAGGAATGGTGCCACTTCTTCAAAGGTGCGCAACATCAAGTCAAGGTTCTTACTGATCATAAGAACCTCACCTTTTTAGAGGATGCTAAAAGGTTGAATCTACGTCAGGCACACTGGGCATTATTTTTTACTTGCTTTAACTTTGCCGTTACATACAGACCAGGTACTAAGAATATTAAAGCTGATGCGCTATCTAGAAGCTTCTCTGCCAGCCACTCACCCCAGGTGGATCCGGTACCAATCTTGCCAAGGAGTCTCAGCTATTTCCCCTGATTTAACCACTGAGATTAAGACCCACCAGGATATGATACCTGCTAATTGTCCTGTTTCAAAGGTCTTTGTCCCCACTCAGTTCCGGCTATGATTGGTAAAAGAATTTCATGATTCTGTATTATCTGGACATCCTGCATTGTCTGGCACAAAGAGACTTATCACGCTCAACTACTGGTAGCCTGCACTGTCTCGTGATGTGGAAGCCTATGCGGCATCTTGTGAGGTCTGTGCTCGGGTGGATTTTTCCAGGACTCATCCTCCTGGCGAACTATGCGATCTACCTATACCTGAACATCTATGGACCCACATATCCATGGACTTTTTGGTGGTAGTGGATCATTTCAGTAAAATGTGCCATCTTGTTCATTTAAGAGGGGCTACCGCCATCTAAAAAACTTGCTGATCTTTTTATTAAACATATTGTTAAACTGCATGGTTTACTGGAGAATATTGTTTCAGACAGAGGGGTTCAGTTCGTTTCTCGATTTTGAAGAGCCTTTTGCAAGACTCTGGGTATCACCCTGTCCTACTCCTCTGCCTTCCACCAAGAGACTAATGGGCAGACTGAGAGGGTAAATCAAATGGTATCGCAAAAACTCTGTTATGTCTCTGATCAGCAGGTAGATTGGGTAAAATAGTTACCTTTAACTGAATTTTCTATTAATAATCAGGATAGTAGCTCATCTAGTACCTCACTATTTTACTGCAACTATGGCATGCGTAATTTTCCAGTGCTACTTCTGATCACAGCAGGGTGAATGTTATCATTAAAGATCTGTGCATAGTCTGGGCCCAAGTTCAGAAGAACTTGGTGAATACCCAGAACATCCAAAAGAAAAAAATGTGATAGACTGTGTCTTTGTTCTAGAGGGTTTGCTGTTGGGGATAAAGTATGGTTATCCACCTGAAATCTTCAGTTAAAAGTCCCCTCTGGTAAACTTACTCTGTGATTTGTGGGTCCATATGTGGTAATCTGGTGGCATATCATCTAAAATTACCTACTTGTCTCCGTATGCACAATGTTTTTCATCATTCACTTTTTAAGAGGTACATTCAGCCTGTGACTCCGCCCTCTAGACTCCCTCCTCCAGTTTGTATAGAAGGGGAGTTAGAATGTGAAGTCGCATGAATCTTGGACTCCGGTAAGGTCACTGTAGTATCTGGTCCACTGGAAGGGTTATGGTCCCGAGGAGAGGTTGTGGGTTCCGGCTAAATCCATCCATGATGAGCACCAGACAAACCTAGACCAGGGAAGGGTCCAGTGGTACTGTCAGGGCTAAATCACCTTGGCAGCATTCAGTCTGCAGGGAGCGACATTCTTCAGCTGCTGATTTGCCACCTCACCCTGAGAGACACTCTGCTAGAGATTCTCTGAGTGATAGAGGTTCAGCCAATCTGGACAGGGGGCGTGTCGCAGCAGCCAATGGGAGGATCCGGAGATCAGCTATGGGGGCACCACATTTAAACCTCCTGAAAACAGAAGGCTGCGTCTGTGATAGTTTCCTGGCTGCCTTATCTTACCTGTGCTCTATTGTTTGCTTGCTTTATCCGTGTATCAGACCTCTGCTTGTTATTGGACCTTGGCTTGTTTTCTGATTTTGTACTTTGCTCCTGACAGTGCTCTGATCTTTGGCGTGTTTTCTGTTTTCTCTCTTGTCTTCCGTTGTGTGGCCTTACGTTACTGTTCTGTTACCGACCGGGACTGTTTGACTCTTTCACCTGACGGCCCCTGCACATTAGTAGCATAGGGACTACCGTCCAGTTGGGGTCTGCCATTTAGTGAAGCACATCAAGTAGGCAGGGACAGTGGGCTGGAGTCCAGTTAGGGTTCATGATACCTCCCTTGATGTGACAAAGACATATTGATTTTAGCAAGCCTACATCCGCAGATGATCTGTGGTTACTTTTACAAGCAGTCTGGAACAACCTCCCTGTCAAGTTTCTTTAAAAAACTGTATGTAAGTGTACCTAGAAGAAGTGATACTGCTTTGAAGATAAAACACCAAATACTGCTTTGATTTTTATTTTGTTTATTACCTTTGTATTTTGTTAATTGATAAAAAAAAAAATGTGCAGCATTTTTTCCAACACCTGCCTGAATCTTTTCACAGTACAGCATGTCAACGTATAAATGTGCAAAATGTTATAGGAAAAATCTGCTGAGGGTTTACGATATTTAAAGCAAGCTGATTTAAAAAAAATTAGTTTTATCAAACAAATGTATTTTCAGAAATATATAGGTGACATATTTTGGGCACTAGTTATGGGTATACAACTACAAATTTGTGTTAATTTACCTTATTATTCAACATGTTTTCTTAAATGTGCATTCTGATTTCACACATTTGATGGCCTACTCACAGAATATTGCATATACAAAAGATCAGTTTAATTTTAGGCCACAAACAGATAATCTTTAGATTATCTGTTTGTTGCCTTTAAGTATACAGATCTATTATTTATGCAACTGACTGATCAGAGCACAAAGCAAACTCTCGTTTATGGACCTTAATACTGGGTTAATTCCTATACGGTGTATACTTAGTATGTATATTGACAAAATATGGCATAAACATTTGATAGGTATCTGTACTCTTACTCCCTGTTCTTACATGTGCCACCGCAGAAATAAGGGTAGGATTTTAAGGTGCCTTGTTCTCAAGATAGTTGAAGGTTTCAGAGGTGGGACCTTCAACTATCATAATTTTAAAGCATATCCTTTTGATATGCTGTAAATATCTGAGATGGGAATACCCTTTTAATTCCGTACGACAAGGTCAGTACTACAGAGAACAGTATGAGGATAAAATCTGGTAATATTCTCATGGAAGGGGACACAAACTGCATTCAGATGACTTAACATTGCCAAGACTTGTTAAACATTACACAGTTACATAGTGCGGTTGAGAAAAGACATATGTCCATCAAGTTCAACAAAGGGTGGGAAAAATTTGAACACTGGAAAGATGAAGTTGAACATATTTCAAAAAAATTATTTTGCTCTGATGCTGATCAGAATTGCTTTTTTGTATTTTAAGGGTTTTTCCCTGTTACAAAAAAGGAATTTTGTTTAGTCAATATGCAAATTATTGTTTAAGGGAACAATCTGTTAATTAATGAATAAATAGAATGCTCCTCAAGAACAATCACATTAGAGTACAAGGCTTAGGGATCAAAGACTTTTAAGGCACAGTATATAACAACATTGCATAGGTGGTGTAAATATTTATAATTTAAAACTATGAAATTAATGGTAGAAGGGAGAAAAATCCTTCTCTCTTACTTGTGGGTCAGGATAATAGGTTGAAGAGGATATGGGATAATGATTGGGATCAAAACATAAAATAAGAACATAAACATGGATTTCAAATGTATTGTGAGTTTTCAGTTTCTTGAGATGCTTTTTTGCAGTAATTGTGTGATATTAAAGGAAAATATAATGAAGAATTAAAAAACACAATTGTTAAAGTTTTAACAATAAATGTACCATAGGAAATACATATACAGCAGTTCAATTGAATTATTTTATTTGTTAAATGTCATTTACTTGTACAAATGCATGTTTATTACACTCAACAATTATATAATTCATTATGTATTGAACTAGGAGAGAAATTGAAATTGTTAATATTATTGGAAGAAGTTACAAGATCTTCTAAATAATGATCTTTTTCTACTCAATGGAAAAAAATCAATGTCTACAAATGTACTGATGAATACAAATGGTGATGCTGCTATGTTGAATGTGCTGTATATTGATCATTAGTTTTTAATATAATCTGTGCAGTGCATGCTTATCTCTGAGTAGAACAATTATACTTTTAAATATGTTATTTCCACCTCGACCACTTTGACAGTGTTAGTCATTATTGATTAATCCACGGGTGTATGAATGTAAGCCCAGGCTTTGGTAGAGATTTCAACCATTTCTACAATTAAGCACACTATCTACATTTTACGCCTGTTATCTATTTTTTACTTTGTGCTATTTCTGAATCCTTGCTGTCAAAGATGCCTCTGTCAATGGGCGAACGATTTTTCAAAAGGGTTCTGTTTTATCTACTCCACTTCCATTGGCTTTTATGAACAGGGGAAGTATGTCATTTTCAGCCTTTTATTCCTTCCATGAATCTTACCCAATAACACTGTAATAGAATCCAGTTGGCACTTAGATATCCTCATAGAAAGTGGAAAAAATTTCCGCAATCACTTTTAATAATCTGCAGGGTAAGCTCAAAAACAGCTGACACTGCAGTGTAAAACACAGATCGTTCATAACATTAAAACTAGCTGCCTGATATTGGTAAATGTTCCCCTTGTGCCTTCAAAATAGCTCAGATTTGTAAAGGCATTGACTCCAAAACAGTCTAAAGGTATCTTGTTGTATGTAGTACTAAGGTTTTAGCAGCAGATCCTTTAATTTCTGTAAATTGCAAGATAAGGCCTTCAGGGACTGAACTTGTTTTTCTAGTATTTCCTACAATTGCTTGATTGGATGGATGATTAGGAGGCGCAGGAATTGGAAGTCAACACATGGAATTCTTTTCATATTTCTAAAACCATTCCTAAAAATTTTTTACTCGGTGGCATTATCCTACTGCTAGAGGCCACTGCCTTTAGGGAAAGTTATTGCTATTGAGACATACACTTGGTCTGTAATAATATTTAGGAATGTGATACATGTTTGTAAGCCCTCGCGGGTAGGGTCCTCTCTCCCTCTGTCGTACCAATTGTCATTAATCACTTATCATTGTACTCGTTTGACTTATGTTATGTATGTAACCCCCTTGAATGTACAGCGCCTTGGAATCAATGGCGCTTTAAAATACATAATAATAATAATAATGTTTGGCTCTTTTTACATAATGTTTTCTAGCTATGTCACAGGTATCCATCTGGATATATCGAAAAAAATGTACCAGGAATGGGTTGCGGTCAAGCCATGGGAAATAATAGGGCAAACTTTTGAACTATGTTTGTTCAAGCTCCCATTCATGTGCACTTTATGGGCTTAAACCGTTTTGAAAAATTCTCAAAAATGGTGGTTAAATGGTAGAAATTAGTAAGAAAAGAGACTACAATTTGCCTTAAGGCAACTATTACCATAAATTCCCTAAACACCACCCAGACTATTTTAAATTAGCAAAAAATAATATGAAATCATAACTTTTATTAACTCTTATAAAAGAACCATAGTATCCTAAAATAGCCAGACTAAGATAAATTAACCTCATACAACTCTGAAATTTGTCAGTGAAAATTAATAGATGTACCTGCACTGCACTTAAACCATGGGTGCACCTGGTCTACAACTACAAAATGAATGAAGGTATCCTTCATATAACTCTGAGAGTCATCAGTAATAATAGTATATAGTTGTACCTGCAGTATACCTGAATCATAGATGTGCTTGATCTAAGGATACACCAACTTTGGTAGAGCTCTGACTATTGTCAGTAATGATAAATAGTTGCGCTTGCAGCACACCTAAACCATAGGCAAACGTGGTTTAGAGCTGAGAAATAAATGCAGATGACTTTCATAGAACTCTGACAACCGTCACTAGTGATGGATAAATAGTTACACCTGCAGTGCACCTAAATCATGGTCTAGAGCTGGAAAGTAAATGAAGATAACCTTCATAGAACTTTGACAGCTGTCAGTAGTAATAGATAGTTTTGCCTCCAATGAACCTAAATAATGGGTACACTTAGCCTGATATTAAAATCACTGCCTCCCCTGACATATTTAGTCACAGACCTCAGGTGTCCTCAGGGTTTCTAGGGGCTGGACAAAAAAGCATGGTGCAATCATGGTATCCCAATGGATACCCGTGACATAGCCAGGAAATGTAATGTGAATGGAGCCTTAAAGTAAATGAATGCCAGGACCAAAGATTTTCCTATAGAACATTTCACAAAATATCAACCTAACTTTGCTAGCTTACCTTCTTTCCTTAGTGTATTTAGTATCTCTTCCTCAGACGAGCAATGTGCATGCACCAAACAATCTACATAATGAAAAATAAAACATAATTCATGAGACCAGGTGACCCTCCTCCAATGCTCATTGGTAAGGTTGTTATGTTTATGGGTCCATTGAAGGGGTTCTTGGTGCACATTGGTCAGCATGCACTCTTTGACCACTTCACTGATAAACAGCCTCATAGACGACAAGCTGTGGTACACTATATGTAATGACACCTTTATTAGTGACGTCTACATTAACAGTTTCAGCTATTTGTACTATTACTATTGCAGTAGTTCTTCTGTGAGACGTGAGCAGACAGACTAGTCTTTACAGCCGACCACCTCAAAGACCCCTAGTTACCCTGTCTCTGTCGCCACTACTCTGGTTTTCCTTCTGGTATCACTTTTGGCAGGAACTAATTGCTGCATAGTGCAAACATTCTTCAGGACATGCCATTTTGTATATGGTCTGACCTAGTCATTTAGCCATCATAATATGTCCGGTATTAGAAGCTTATGCTTGCTTGTTTTTCCTAGTTCAAGTTTATGATCTGACTGTTAAGTTTTTGCGTAATATATTCCACACTTTGCAGGTGCCATTGTCACAAAATTATCCTTATTCACCTTTGTGTAATGGTTCATCACTGTACATATGTACAATAAGATATATAATATTACTCCCCTTAGTTTATGTTCACACAACAGATTTTAATGAGAAATTCAATGTGGATTCCATGTTTGATTTCACATTAAAATCCTCATGTCCGTTTTCTGAAGCGGATGCTTTTCACATATAACTTCAGCAGGAGTGATGGAGGTTAGCCCCATCAATGATGAAAGCTTTCTCTAAAAAATTATCTGTAGAAATCCAAAGTATCGCCCCAGATTTCTGCCGAGGATTACACGTCGGAGTTTTCCAATAGGTAAATCATGACGAGTTAACATACCCTTACTCTAATTTTTGGGGCAATGCAACGAGGTTCAGCTCAAATTCCTTATAATTTCTATTACTTTTAATTGACCAGCCAGCAGTTCTGTCCAGCAGTTCACACATGAAAAAGTAACTAACACAAAACCATTTTCTAATTTGTTTTGTGTTGTGCTTTCGATCTGGGTCACGATCAAAATTAAACTGAATTCAAGCACTTTGATTCAGATTACCTTAAAGGGGATGTATCGCTTCCTTAGTTCGGCTGATTCACACTGCTCTCAGCTTCTCAACTCTGGAGATGCAGAGGCGTTTCTTCCACTCCCAGCTGGGTGACATCATCCCCACCTTCACTGTGCATGCTTGCTCCCGAGACTCCCCCCCTCCCCTCTCTGAGTTCACATGTCACTGTGTCTTTCCCTATGCAGTCTTATTTTGTAAGAGCTGTATACATACCACAGGCTGCATTCAATCTAGACTGAGCAACTGAACTCTTCTCCTCTCACAGCTGGAGATGCTCTATGAACAGCAAAGAACTCGCTTCTATGCAGGAGAATTAGGCACCGGGACAAAACTGTTATGTTTTCTCATTGTAGAATCAGTTGCAGTCTGTTTCTGCTGGGTGTGGAGAGAGAAAATGCTACGGCCCCTAACTCTGAGTCAGGCAGGGATTGACACAAATTGTGCTATTTCCTGATTGTGTAAGCCCTTCAGTGTAATTCTGTTTCTTCTGCCTGTATAAAGTGAAAATGTGATGGTCCCTTACTGTGAGAGACACAGCTCCGTGAATTCAACCGGGGGCTGTACAGAATGTAAATGAGCTCTCAGCTAGTGAAATGCAAGGAGGAGGGATCTGGATGGATTCGACCAGGACTGGATATCAGTGTAAACAAAAACACAAGATAAGGAATACTGTGAATACAAGACAGCTTTGCTAATGACATCCAATTGCAAAGTTGCTTGTTTTCACTGTCCCCTTATTCTGAAGGCCATTTAATGAAATGATAAAGCCCCTTTAAATAGATTTTTGGCAAAAGCTAAATCATCAGTCTGGCGACATTCAATAGTGTTGCAACCTAATTTCAGTTCTGACATCCCATCTGACTTCACATCCTGTTACTTCAACATAGGTCTAAGGTTGTTCTAATTTGAAGTGATGTTGGATGTCGTGTCTGACATAATTTTGGTTACTGTAGCATTTGTCCTATATTGAAGTAAGCAAACACCTATATTAATTGGCTAATAATAGCATACAAAACATGATAGACAAAGCTCCAAAAGGAAAAAATAGTATGCTAAAGTAAAAATACAATCTTTATTGAAATGAAATAAAAGATAAAACACATAAAATTAATATATGTAAATATCAAGACAATACAACACCACCAGAGGAACCAAATACTGACAATATCAAGTAGTTAACAGATATAGGTAAAATATCCCAGTTAAATATAATGGTGACTAGGAATTAATCAAATACAGCATAAATATAGAGTAAAGTAAATACATAACCCGAGTAATAAAACACCTTGTCACCAGACTACAGGGATGCAGTACATTAACACCTGTTTTGCTTTCGCTTGATCACAGGAATCCAGCTTTGATGTTAACTACTTGGGATTGTCAGTATTCGGTTCCTCTGGTGGTGTTATATTGTCTTGATATTTATATGTATTAATTCTATGTGTTTATCTGTTCCTTCATTTGAATAAAGATTACATTTTTACTTTAGCATAAGTTAACCCCCAAAACCTACTAAACAACCCTAACTTAGGGTAAGAATTACGATTATGGTTAGAGATGGGGTTAGAGAAATTTTTTTTGTTTTGGATACCTCCAAGCCGAATTTTTCACGACTTTGGTTGAATCTGCATGAAGCCGAATAGGTTTCAGAAAAAATAGTTATATGTATGAAAGAAGTGTGAAATAGATGTGTTGATGTTAGCTCCAGGTGTCTGGGATGGATTATCTACAGGTTTGT
The DNA here is from genome assembly GCA_025379985.1 of Phyllomedusa bahiana. Classification (NCBI taxonomy): domain Eukaryota; kingdom Metazoa; phylum Chordata; class Amphibia; order Anura; family Hylidae; genus Phyllomedusa; species Phyllomedusa bahiana. The sequence continues at coordinate 15,805 of JAODAL010064329.1, forward strand.
TATAGTAAAGGGAGAGATCTAGTGGTGACTGCCTTAATAGAGGAGATGTCAGAATAAGAAAAATAGACTTGAAAGTTACAGTTGCCATATACATAGGTTCAATGTACCTCACTTTAAGGCAAAAGTCTTAGTTACAAAAGTAGTAATCTGTTGTTCTAAAGTAGATTCTATTCTCCTGAGCCAAGAGCTCAGTTATACATAGTCTCTATACTTGCACTAAGTGGTATTCACTCTTGGGGCCACATGTATGAAAATTGTCTAGATCTAAAACTCACGTTGTTGCCCATAGCAACCAATCAGAGCTCTCCTTTCATTTCATATAGTGTTCTGGATATAATGAGAGGGGTGCTCTGATTGGTTGTTTTCATACATGTGGCCCTTGGTGTTGCACCAGGAGTCCTAATGGCTACATTACTGTTGTTCAATATGATCATCTCACCAGCATTCCACATAGATACTGTCTGTCTTCTATAGTGGTTCAATAGCAGTTATAAGCATATCAGCTCTGCTATTCCCAGTTAAGGAGCAGGAGATTTAATCTGTAAGTAAACAACAGCTACAGACCAAGAATAAAAACAAGTGCTTTTCAAAGGTAAACAATTAAGCAATCTAATCTTAACAACCGCCCTCTGTCTTTTGATGGCGGGCATTGCAAGTCATTCGTCTGCAGCGATGTCTATTGAAATCTCTGTTCCCCGGTGCATTAACCGTTTGATTGCCGTGGTTCGGCACCACCAAGTAATCAAAGGCGTTCCCCTGCTCTGTCGGGTGAGCGGGACAGCTGGTTACCCGACAGAGCCAGGGGAACGGCTGCACGGACAGCCCTGGGAACCTAGAGTGGCCCCAGGGCGGTCTGTTTAATACACCAGTGATCAGGGCAGACTGTGTCCTGACCTGATCACTGCCTGTGTCAGACTGACAGAGATTATAATGTATTAGTATGGATGAGCGATTATAATCGACAAAGTTGAAATAAGCACGATTTTTAGGCTGATAGGAAATTTCCGATCACGCGATATTTTAGGTGACAATCTTAAAGATAATGTATTACTATCGCACCATTTTCAGCGTTTTCTGTCATTTTGGTGGCCAGCAAATCAGCTTAGAGCATAGAGCAGAGTGAGCTGGGTGTGTGACGTCATGACTGTGATGTGCATGGTTGTCAATGGCTGGAAAAATCACATGAGCTCGTTCTGCATAGGCCAGTGTTTCCTGTTCAGCATCAGTCTTTCAGTGTCTAACAATAGAGCAAGACGTCTGCTGCGTGTCTCTCAATACAGCTCAGCTCAGAGACACAGTTCTTATCTTTATTCATACAGACAACTATGCTTTTAGCTGTAAACATGAGAATATAGGTAGATTAGAGAATTTCAGTTCTTATTTAGGTAGAGACTTTTAAAGAAGCATCTAGCACTGTCCAGCCACGAGGGCGGTGTGGCGGAGACGGACGGATGGAAGAGGGTGCATATTGTGCAGCCCAGACTCTGCTTTGAACCTGCATTGAAATGACATTTTTTTTACCACTTTTTGCCAGCACACCTCGCACCTGAGGTGAAATTGTACCTTTTATTTTGTGCGTCCCAGTTTTTTTTCAAATAGCTACGTTGTATGCCAATTTTGATACAGACATTTTCTAGTAACTTTTCTCATTTGTAATTGCGGCAAAAAGAGCCACCTTATACTTAGATTTGGATACAGAAATTTTGTAGTAACGGTTGGTGTATTTCAATGGTGCAAAAAACACCGTGTCTTATCTGTTTAACTTTTAAATAGCTGCATTGCATGTGGTGCGGCCCCAGTTTTTTTCCAATAGCCATGTTGTATGGCAATTTTGATAGAAAAATTTTCTAGTAACTGTTCTCATTTGTCATTACTGCAAAAAACGCCATTTCTCATCTGTGTAATTTTGAATAGTTTGGCGCAGATAGCGCACTTGTATGATAGTTTCTTGTAAATAGTGTTGAGCGATTGCGTTGGCTATCGAGATCCAAAATCGATACCCGATAGTGGGCCGCTATCGAAAGGTTTTTCGATATGAGCATTGATTATGAGGATTACCATTAAAGTCATGGGAGAGCACAACACCCTTATTTTACACCCAAACAAGGCTGGAGAAGCTGAAATTAACACCACAACATCAAATGATGTGTACATCTTAGGGAACACAATTGGAAAAAAAGTCCAGAAAAAAATCACAGAAACCCTTCACTTCCCCGTCTTGTACCCCAGATGACCCTTAAACCTGCTCACCCACAAATTAAAAAAATGCCGAAGGGGAGTATGATTTGAACCATCATGTTTTTTGAATGGAATTGAAAATCCTGTCCCTGGAACGCAGCATGAGCCCGGGAACCTTTCATGACCCCCCGATTTAAAAAGTGGGCCCCAAACAAAAAAGGGGTCTTTCAACCCCCTTTTATTGAACTGGACACTAAAAAATAAACTGTCCTGTACCGCCCGAATGACCATTAAACCCGTCTGACCCACAGTTTTAAAAAAGTGCCCGAAAAAAGGGGTCTTTCAACCACCATTTTAGTTGAACGGACAATACTGTCCCCGTCCGGGCCACAGTATGACCATTAAAAAGTCTGACCCCCCGATTACAAAGTGCCGGAAAAAGGGGTCTTTTCAACCAAACCCTTTTAGTTGAACGGGGCATTGACTGAAATGTCCTGTGCCACGCATGACCCCGGGCCGGGGGTTAAGGGGGTGTGGTGAGAGCCCCCCCCCTGGGTTCCCCATCTATTAACACGCAGGTTAAAATGCCCCCCGATGACGCAGCAACAAAAAAATGTCTCTGAAGCAGAAGTGTGGAGAATCCAGCCCTTCCCCTTCCAGTCAAGACCCGGGGAGCGCTTCCCCCCCCGTTGAGTGCGGGCCAATTTAGCTTCACTTGGAAATACTGGTGGTTATCGCTCCCGTTTCACCCAGGTGCCCTTTTGCTTGGCATTCTTTTTCTCATTTTTAAAATCA
>JAODAL010064330.1:0-18776 GCA_025379985.1 Phyllomedusa bahiana
AAACAAAAAAGGCTTCTTTCCTGTCACATCTGTTTGAAATTTGTTTATTACAAATTAAAATTATTTTGCTACTTTTTTGTCTTTATTTAGTTTGTTCTATGTTGGATTTGTATCTTTTGACAAACAAGTTCCTATTATTTGTTTGTAGCAATAAATGACCAATATACAAAAGGAAATGGGCAGTAAAGCACAAACCACAAAATGTAGATTTTTAATTTTTTTATGTATCTCTCTCTCTTTTTTATCTAAAGCAAGAGAGAGAGAGACAGAGAAATAGAGAGACAGAGACACAGAGAGGGAGAGAGAGACAGAGAGAGAAAGAGAGAGAGCGAGAGAGAGAAAAAGAAAGAAAAAGAGACAGAGAGAGACAGAGATAGAGAAAGAGAGAGGCAGAGAGACACAGAGAGAGAGAAAGAGAGAGACAGAGAGAGAGAGGGGTAGAGAGACAGAGAGAGAAACAAAGAGACAGAGAAGAGAAAGAGAAAGAGAGAGAGACAGAGAGAGAGAAAAGAGAGGAGAGAAAGAGAAAGACAGAGAGACAGAGAGAGAGGGGTAGAGAGAGAGAGACAGAGAGATACCTGAATCTAACATTTTTAGATTAGTATTTAGTTGTTCCTGATATACATGGTCCTTTTGGCCCTTTATTACAGCAAATATATTTCTGAGAGAGCGACGTATAACCCCAAAAATGTAACATTGTGTATGATTAAATATCTTTATAGTAATGTACTTTGGATTTTATTTACATTACAACTCCAGATAGATATGTAATTGACATATGCAATAATATTCTATAATAGCTTGGGTCATGAAGAGCTACATTTTTGTACTCTATAAATGACACAGGGTTAGTGCCAGCTTTGGACAAACACCACTGGCTGACACCAAGCATCGTACCCGCTCCAGTCCCCCCAGGTACAGCACCTTACAGATATCTGTCCATGCTCGGCTTTTCAGGATCCAGTTGCTGTACCCGGGGTCACTCTTGTCCCAAAGCTCGGCCATAAAAGACCACCGCCATAAAACAGTGCTTGCAAAAAAGCGTCTTTATGACAAACAGTCCAGAAATACAAAAATCAGTCCGCTCACCTGTTTGATGCAAACTCATAAAGACAGAGCCAGACACATACACCGCCTCGTGTTAACCATATGGAATAGTAGAAAAGATGTCCGCTACATGTCCAGCTTTGCAAATATAAAAAAATTTTATACTTTATTCTTAAACAAATTTTAAAAAATGAATAAATGTCCAATAATGAACAAGTCCAAAGTTACCCAAGCTTGGAGGAGCACTGTGCATGCGACTGGTGGATCGAGATGACTAGGACGCTGACGCGTTTCGGAAGCATGCTTCCTTAATTGTAGCACCGCCATAAAACAATGCTTGCAAAAAAGCGTCTTTATGACAAACAGTGAAACAAATCACTACATTTAACAAAGATGCACAAAGTCCAATTACTGGATTTTAATAAATGTGGACACAAAGATTATTTTACATGTCCTGCTGCAGACCTCCTCCGAGCGCTTAGTTCCATCAGTGCTCCGTGATTTTGTCTAAGGATCTCTTTACCCTGTATTTTGTTGCTGTGGATCCAGTGAGAAGTGTTATGATCCCAGGGCACTGGAATCTTAGCTGCCGGCGGTTATATATGTGCACATATGAGTTGTGCCATAATTAGTACAACTCATCCTGGGGAGCAGCTTCTGCTTTAATTACAATCTGCTTCAACTACCTGTGTGATATACTGTACCAGATTGTGCCCCCCCCCCTTTTTCCTTCATTCCCCTATTTTGTTTCCTCATCACTTGAATTGAAATGACCTTAAACAATTAGGGGCCACCCATATGATGAGGACAGGTCTTTGGAAGCTTCTGATAGGTTTATGAATTAATTAGAGACATAGCTATGGATTTACTTTAAAACACACAAGAAACACACTGCTTCTGTGTGTAACATCATGGGAAAGTCAAAAGAAATAGCTAAGTATCAAAAGAGAATTTTTTAGACTTACACAAGTCTGGATACCCTTGATGCAATTTCCATATTCCTGAGGGGCCCTCATTTTGTACAAAAATATACACAAGTAGAAACAAGATGGGAATGTCCGACCGCTCAGGAAGGAGACGAGGTCTATGTCTCAGAGATAGGCACCTATGATGAAGAGCTGTTGCACGGCCTGAAATGCGTAAGGCGGATTTTCCTGTTTTTTTGTCCTGTTTTTGCTCCATGTTTGGCTTTTAATCTTAGCATAATAAAAGTTTAGCATTTTTGGAAGCTGGACCTTTTCTCTCTTTTTTATATGCTTTAGTACGTGGGTGGTTCACCACAAGTCCGTGTGCTTTCTTCTATTTACGAGTGGGTGAGCTGGACTCTTTGTTTGCATTTTGAATTCAGGGGCATGTTTACTGGATTCTACTGACCTGCAATGACAAGTTGCTAAGGACACCAGATCTGTCAGCCTATCAGGAGAGATTGAACAGGTCTGTTACTATAGCAACCTGAGGAGCTGTCCCAGCCCATAAAGGGGGGGATATTGGGAATAAGTGGGAAAATGGAATGGACACATTGCAAAGGACTTTTTTTTTGAAGAACTTTAACATAAAAAGCAGCAACCCCCTGTAGTGGCCCTCTTTAAAGCTTGGGGGGAAAAATTGTAAAAAATAAATTGCCCCGCCTGCACTATATAGCCCCTGTTTTGACGGAAATATTGTTTGTCTAATGTTTTATTTTTAGTAAGAGTACAATGGTTTTATTCAGTCTCTTTGTGCAGGTGATATGTGGTCATGATGTGGCGGTGTCTTGGTCCTTGTATGTTGTTGTTATTGGTATCATTCCTCTTGGTTTATTGATTTTGTCAGTTACTGTATAGTGGTATTAGTCACTGTCTTGTAGTGATAGGTGGAAGTATTATATGGTCTTTGTATATTGCTGTTATTTGGTTATATTAGTCATGATATACTGGTTTGGTCAGTAATATTATGGTGGTATTAGTCCTGTATGTGGGAATGCCTAATAAGTGGGCCCTTGTATGACCCGCAGAATACAGTGAAATGTCACTTAAACTGTTCAGTGTAAACTCCAACCCATAAAACAAAAGGAACAATTTCAATTTTTCCTTTTTTGGGGGGAGGGGCAGGAAGGGGAAACGGGAAAAAGACATCTGTATAACTTTTTTTTTCTTTTGGGGCCCCATTTTTAAAAGTTTTTTTCTTTGGACAAACCCCTTTTAAATTGAAATAAATTTAGCAGTGTCTAAACCAAACCTCTGCCACGTCCATCGGGAAACCCGTCTTTAAAAGTATTTGGGCAACAGTGTCTGCAGTAAGGGGCCCCAAATAAAATTTTGCACCCGGGGTCTGAGTCTTTTGTACGCCCCCCGGGGAAATATCCATGTAATGCGAACACTTTACTTCTTTGGAACTAAAAAAATATACTCCCTTTATTATTTATATTTAAATAATAATAAAAAAAATCTTTTTTCTATTGCGCCCAAAAAAATTCCGCAGACTTTACAATACAGAGGGGGAATTACAGACAAAAGACAGACATTAGACAGTGAAACTACTCCAGATAACACAAGGTGTGAGGGCCTGCTCGCAAGACTTACAATCTATGAGGGTTCTGGGGGGAAAAAAAGGGGGAGAGTGCTAAATTTACAATGGCCAGCCCTTTTTTCATAAATATGGGGTGGTTTACAAAAAAAAATTTGGGGGAACCTGCCCCCTGACAGTGCCTGTATTGCTCTGATGACAGAAATGTGTGTGATAGAAGGGGTGGGTTTCAATTTTTGGTTTTTTATCGCCTGCCTAAGAAATGTATTTTCGGATATTCTTAAAACCCGTGAAGGGGTAGGATTGTGCCTGATGGTTCGTGGTAGCATGTTCCAGAAACCGGGGGCAGCCCGTGCAAAAAACTTGAAGCGGGCAAGGGAGGTTCGGATGATTGTGGCATGTGTTTGATGTCCTTAGGGGAGCGGGAAGCGTACGGGTTGGTAACAGAGATGAGGGAGGATTGTAGGGGGGGTGCGCGTGGGGGAAAAAGTTTAGGGGTGAAAGTATTATTTTATGCTGCATTCTGTACGGGATGGGCAACCAGTGCAGTGACTGACCGGGTAGAGGAACCAGTATACTGCTGGAGAGAAAACAAGCCTGGCTGCGCTTTCAGGAAGATTGGAGGGGAGAGTTTACAAAAGGGGAGACCGAAATAGGGATTACAGAGTCAAGACAGAAAGAATAAGAGTGACAATGAGGGTTTGATTTGTTTCGATGAGAGGAAAAAAGGACGGATTCTGGAGAGTTCTGAGTGCAGGGACGGTAGGGGGAAGGGATTGGATAAAAGGGTGAAAAACAACAGAGCTAGTAAAACCCCAAGACACGGGTCGCTGCCAAGGAGTTTGGGGGTGCCACATACTGAGAGAGAAATAGCAAGGGGGGTTTGGTTAGTAGATGGGGAAAAAACAAGAATTCAGTTTTACTGAGGTTTATTGGAGATAAAAAGGGGACAATTAAAGACGCAGACAACTCACTGGGGTTTTGTAAAAAGGCGGGAGTAGGGTTTGGGAGGAGGGGTATTATTGGGTTCATCACAAAAGAGATAGTATTGGGAAACCAAATCTTTTTATGGTTTGGCCCAATGGGGGGTTATAGATTGATGGACCAAAAAAAGACCCCCGAGGGACCCCAACAGCAAGGGGAGAGGAGAAGAAGAAACCTGCAAATGAACACTGAAGAAGCGGTAGAGAGGTAGATAGGAACCAAGAGGAGCGGTGTCCTGGATGCCCCAAGAACGGGGGGATGCTGAGGAGAAGATGGGGATTTAACATTCAAATGCTGCGAGAATCCAGCAAACCAAAAAGGGGTATTACCCTGAGATTTAGCAGTGTGGGGAAACGTTTGAGACTTTTTAAATAGAGCAGTTTTTTGTGGAGTGTAAAGTGCGGAAAAACCCATTGCAAAGGGTCGAGAAGAGAATTTAGAGACTCTGATTAGGCGAGAGTAGACCCAAACGTTCCAGGTTTAGAGATGAAGGCAGGGAGAGACTAAACGTTTGTTGACAGGGGAGGACGGGTCCCGAAGGGGTTTTTTTTCAGTAGTGGTTATATACCTGTTTAAAGGGGGATGGGAAGATCCCAGTGGGAAGAGAGGTCGAAGATTGCAGTAAAAGGTGAAGGGTAGCTGGAGAAATAGACTGGAAAAGTTGGAGGGGAAAGGGGGTTTTTGAGCAGGTGTTGGAGTGAGCAGACAAGAGAAGCTTGGATACTTCTTCTTCTGTCGTTGGGTCAAGAGCTGAGAGTAGGCTGGACGATGTGCGGAGAGGGACAGGATGGGTTCTGCTTGGGTTTTGAGATGAGATGTTATGCCGGATACTGTCAATTTTGTCTTTGAAGTGAGTGGCCAGGTCTTAAGCACAGAGGTCAGTGACTGGGGCGTGACCATTGGGTCTGAGAAGGGAGTGAATGGTGTGAAACCAGTGTTTTGGGTTGTTGTGTACGGTTGAGATGAGGGAGGTGAAATATTTTTGTTTAGCTCAGTGAAGGGAGCTAAACAAAAGTAAGTCCTGAGCATGAATTTGTAGTGGAGAAAGTCTGCAGGTAGCTTTGACTTTCTCCACAGACGCTCCCGTACACCTGGAACAGCGCTGCAGATGGCGAGGGCTAGGCGTGTGCCATGGCTGCCAGGTCTGACTCTGGTGGTGTTGGTGGGGTGGGGGTTTGGGGCCAATATGTCCAGGGAGGATGTAGCGTTTTTATTGTAACATTTAACAGCCAGGTCAGGGCAGAGAGAGGGAGGGGATTGGGGCAGTGAGGACTTTAATGGATCTCTGTGAGCTCCCGGTGTTTAATGGAGCGGAGTTTTGGAATGGTTGATGGCAAAGGGGTGTCCAGAGAGAGCTGCGAAATATTGATAGTAAAAAAGATGAGGTTATGATCCCAAAAGAGCATAAGGAGAATTAGTTTAGGTTAGAAAATTGATGAGAGACGAAGAAGACCAGATCAAGTGATTCCACCTTGTGGATGGGAGAGTCAGTAAACTGCGAGAGGCCAAGAGAAGAGGTCAGTAAAAGGAACTGAAAGGCTGAAGGAGACATGGGGTCATCAATGGGGATGTTTAAATCACCCATGATGAGAGTGGGTATTTATATAGAGGAAAAAAGGGAGCCAGGTGGCAAAATGATCCAGAAACTGGCGGGGAGAGCCGAGGGGGGTCTGTACACAACCGTGACTCTGAGACAAAAGGGGCAGAATAGTCTGAGGATGTGGACCTCAAATGAAGGGAAAGTGAGGGAGTGTACAGGAGGAATGACCTGGTAAGTGCAGTGTAGAGATAGAATTATGCCGACTCCACCACCCGGCCTGTTCTCAGGTCTAGGGGTGTGGGTGAAGTGTAGCCCACCATAGGTGAGGGCAGCAAGGAAGCGGTGTCAGAGTGCTGGAGCCATGTTTCTATGAGAGCTAGGAGGTTGAGGGAGTGAGAAAGAAACAGGTCATGAACAGCAGTGACTTTGTTGTCAACAGATCAGGCGTTCCACAGAGCACATTTAAAAGGGGCAGAAAAAGAAGTACAGTGAATAGCGAGCAGGTTAGCAGGGTTTCTATAGGAGGCAGAGGAGGAGGTGGGATGAGCAGTAGAGGAAGGAGGGCGGGGGTTAGGAGAGATGTCTCCTGCAGCAAGAAGCAGGAGAATGAAAAGCGACAGAAGATGGTTAATTGATGTGTATGATGTGGCACTATGCAAGCTTGTGATTTGTGGTAGTTGAAATGGGAGAACAGTGTGTGTGATGTTTACATGGGTGAGGGGAGGGTAGACGCGCTGATGTGGATAGAATTGTCAGGGGGTGAGACTGGATGGTACAGTAGGAGGGAGACGTCTACAAGGCAGACGGCAAGAGTGAGCATGGTGAATGAGGTGGGGGGAGTAAAGATCAGGTACTTACATAAAAGTGATCCTCCTGGCCCACTTAAGCCCACGTCTGTCCCATTTCGGTCCTATTTCTTAAAATCACTTACAATCTATCACTTTCAAATCTAGCAGTTACAAATCAGGCACTAATATAGATGCACGATTGACCGACGGTCAGATTGACCTCAGCTCTCAAAGTTATAGGGTGCTTTCTGCAGCTCAATTAGTATCATCTGGGAATTCAGGTGTCGTAAATGGGTGGAATTACAAATGGCCCTTCACAGAGAACAGACTTGAATGTAAGGTTTGGGATCAAATGGCTAGACAAATAAACACAGTGTAAATTAAGGAAAACAGGGCTGGGATGCTATCTCTTAACACAACGTACCATTCAAATATACAATATAATCAAACAAAAATTGCAGTGGGGTTGCTGAGGGATGTAGTTCACACAACGTGCCATTCAAATATACAATATAATCAAACAGATATTGCAGAGGGGTTGCTGAGGGATGTAGTTCACACAAAGGATCTGAGAAGAGAGGAAGACAAACATGATCAGATGATAGCAGGATTCCTCGGTCCTATTTCTTAAAATCACTTACAATCTATCACTTTCAAATCTAGCCATTTCAAATCATGCACTAATATAGATGCACGATTGACCGACGGTCAGATTGATCTCAGCTCTCAAAGTGATAGGGTGGAGCTATAGCGCTTCTACCAATAAGGTAACAGTCCGGCATTTAAGTCACCTGGACCCCAGGACTCTGGCTTTTCTTCAATGTTCTGGTTCCAATTGTATTTACTATGGTTAGTTCTGTATATGGTTTGTTTGTAACAAGCCACATTCTTGTGCTTGATATACGTATGTTATGTGCTTGATGCTGTATTTATAAACTGTGCTGTATTCATGCATTGAATGTCCAGAGCATTGTTCCGATGTGTTATACACTGAGTTTTATCCTGGTATTATCTGCGTGCTACCAGCTTAGTTCTGGTGCTAAATTTATTTAACTGAGCTTTGTTCTGGTTCTGTTCTCACTTCGCAAGTTTCATTTTACAAATGGCTTTTGTTCTGGGGCTGTATTTATGGAATGTGGTTAGTTCTGGTACAGTGTTTATGTACTGAGTTTTTTTTATTATGGTGAGCAACCTGTCAGATTAATATTTCCTATGTCTGTACATATATTTTGAGCTATGTTTAGGTATAGTATTCATGTTTTGAGCTTAGTTTTCATGCTGTATTTATGTATACAAATTTGTTCTCATACTGCATCTACACTACTCACAAAAATTGGGGATAGTTGGTTTTCGTTAAAATTTCAGAATGAACATAGAATTTCTCGATTTTTTTTAATATGAAGTAAGTGATCGATCGCTCCACTTTAGATGCAGTAAATGCCCCGTCTCTCCCCTGTAGAGGCAGTAAATGCTCCGTCTCTCCCCTGTAGAGGCAGTAAATGCCCCATCTCTCCCTTGTAGAGGCGGTAAATTCCCCGTCTCTCCCACATAGAGGCAGTAAATGCTCCGTCTCTCCCCTGAAGCGGCAGTAAATGCCGTCTCCCCCCTGTAGAGGCAGTAAATGCCCCCTCTCTCCCCTGTTCATGCAGTAAATGCCTCGTCTCTCCCCTGTAAAATGCAGTAAATGCCCCGTCTCGCCCCTGTAGATGCAGTAAATTCCCCTGTCTCGCCCCTGTAAATGCAATTAATGCCCCGTCTCTCCCCTGTAGAGGCAGTAAATGCCCCATCTCTCCCCTGTAGATGCAGTAAATGCCCCGTCTCTCTCCTGTAGAGGCAGTAAATGCCCCGTCTCTCCCCTGTAGAGGCAGTAAATGCCCCATCTCTCCCCTGTAGAGGCAGTAAATGCCCCATCTCTGCCCTTTAGATGCTCCTGTCCAACTGTTCAGCGTCTCAGGACTTTCTGCACAACTTGCTGATCTCTACCAAGGAGCTTAATGGCAAAATTCCCAACAGGTGTTTGATCCTTGAATCGCTGAATACATTTAGGGGATCAATGTGAATTGGGATAAAACCATCCTCCTCATCCTGCTGTTCACATTGTGACATCATGAGACCAAAACAACACCCTACAATTGGTCAGCAGGACCTCGCCATTGCCAGGCTTCAAGCAGGAGGCTCTCAGACAGAAGTAGCCACTGAGCTTAGAGTGTCACAGAGTGTCATCAACAGCTTGTATCAGAGATATAGAGAGACCGGAAGAGTCCCAGAAAGGCAAATAAGTGGATGTCCTTTGGCTCCATCACACACTGATGAGCGCTTCATTGTGACCAATGCCCTGCGGAGCCGGATGATGATGCTGCACAACTCCAGGCACGTGTAATAAAGGTGACAGGCGCCAAGTGTCCCATCAGTCCATTTGTAACCATTTTTATCAGGGTGGTCTGTGTATTATATGCAGAAGTCTGTATGCACTGTATTTATATACCAAGTTTGTTTTGTTGTGCTGAGATTAGTTCTAGTGCAGTAGTTATAAACTGAGCTTGGTTCTGATACAGTTCTATGCACTGTGCTTGCTTCTGGTACTGAATTTTTGCAGTGATTCTTTCAGTACACACTGTAATAAACCTTACATTCCTATAATGCCAATTTTAAACATATAACATATAAGGGATTTTATAAGCCAGATATAGTATATAGTGAGTACAGGGAGGTACGTAACTCATTTATCTGCATGTATGCAAGTAAAACACGTCAGAGTTTACACTGCAGTTGATCAGGATTTTTACTCAGTTGTACAATTATATGAAAAAAGAATCCCATAAGATGAACCAAAAAATTGCATTGTTTATTGTTTGTGCCCTTTTACCATGACCACCCTAAAATGCACGTGGGGCCATCAGTTCAGGTGTGCATATATTAATACATTTTCCCTTTAAAGAAGTTTCCTATCTGGGTGGAACGGAAGAACATTGGCGTGTCAGGTGCAGATAACTATTGAGCCGCAGCTCACCCAACCCTCCACTAGGGCCACAACTGAATAAAAAAGAACTGCATATTGGTTAAGTACCAGTAAACACCAGTAGATAAAAAAAAAATTGTAAATTATTAGCGTAGAGACTCGCAAGAAAATGAGGAACCTTGACGTGGTTTGCTGGCTTGTGGAATATAGTGGCCACTCTATCAACTAGTTCCTCTTATTTGTCAGTTTTTTTGTTTTGGACACCTGAAATGTACTGGGCAGCCCACCCAATCATAGTAGAGGCGTCGTAGGTTGTAAGCCAGCATGGTGAACCACACATATCTGTATAAGTGGCCCGTTTGTATTTCCTTCTCTCTATGCAGCTATAATATTAGCAACCACCCCCCTCATACATAAGGCGTGTGAATGGTTGTCTTCTAAGTATTTTTGCTGTTGTGCAGTCTCCCCTTGTATAATATTCGGCTTTTCTGCATACTAGTGTGAACTGGTACTTATCCAATGTGCAGATTTTTATCATTCAGTTGTTCCCCTGGTTGAGGGGCGTGTGAGTTGCTGCTCACTAGTTATCTGCACCTGTTATATCTTTTCCAAGTAGTACAGGGGCTTGTGTTGTCTCCTACTGGGTTTAGTCTATTGTCCAGCCATTGAGCTGTAACTGCGGCTGCTAGTTTGTGTTTTTGAGTAAATAATGTCCCATTATTCTGTGATGTTTTACCCTTTCTCTCTTATTGAGCATTTGTGGGGCCCCTGAATGGTGGTGTTGGCTCTACAGACCCTCTAGCAGCTGTCAGGGCCGTCTCTTCCATTGGGCCAGGTAGGCACTTGCCCGGGGGCCCCACGAGCTCTGGGGGCCCCTCAGACAGTCCCTTTACCTTGCCCAGTGGGAGTGAGTACACCCAGGAACGTTCGTTGGACTGCCGCACCGCCCTATTGCACTGTGCCTGCGCTTTATTTTTAACAGGCAGGCAGGGCAGTGCGGCAGGCAGAGCAGGGGCCCGGCGTCTGATGCTCTGTGTGTCCTGACGCGTCCCCTGCTATTCCTGTGCTCACAGCGCAGGCAGCACGGCACTGAGGTAAAGCAGGGCCAGACCACGATCTCCTGCACTACAGATGCTCCTCCTCCTCTCCAGCAGTGCGGGCCACTGAAGAGCAGGAGGGCTGCTGGGGAGAGAAGAGCAGGAGGGCTGCTGGGGGAGAAGAGCAGGAGACTGCTGGGAGAGAAGAGCAGGAGACTGCTGGGGGAGAAAAGCAGGAGATGCTGGGGAGAGAGGAAACAGGAGACTGCCGGGGAGAGAAGAGCAGGAGACTGCTGGTGAGACATGAGCAGGAGACTGCTGTGGAGAGAAGAGCAGGAGACTGCTGGGGAGAGAGGAGCAGGAGACTGCTGGGGAGAGAAGAGCAGGAGACTGCGGGGGGGAGAGATGATCAGGAGACTGCTGGGGAGAGAGGAGCAGGAGACTGCTGGGGAGACAGGCTGCCCCCTGCCTCTACCCTCATCCCTTCGGAGCTGAAGACTGCACGGACTCCTGCTCTCTGGACTTCTGGACAAGTGAGTGATTGAAGGGTGTGGAGGGGTGGGTGAGGTGTAGGGGTTTAGGAAAGGGGGGGGGAGGGTGTGTTAGGAAACCTATCAAGTGTGTACAATTGCTGAGCTGTGTATCTAAGCCTATCCAGTGTGTACAATTGCTCACTGTGTATCTAAGCCCATCCAGTGTGTACAAATTTCTGAGCTGTGTATCTAAGCCTATCCAGTGTGTACAATCTGCTCACTGTGTATCTAAGCATATCCAGTGTGGACAATCTGCTGTGGCTGTGTATCTAAGCCTATCCAGTGTGTAAAAATTGTGAGCTGTGTATCTAAGCCTATCCAATGTTTACCATCTGCTGGCTGTATATCTAAGCCTATCCATTGTGTACAATCTGCTGAGCTGTGTATCTAAGCCTATCCAATGTGTACAATCTGCTGGCTGTGTATCTAAGCTATCCAATGGGGTACAATCTGCTGGCTGTGTATCTAAGCCTATCCAATGTGTTCTCTCTGCTGAGCTGTGTATCTAAGCCTATCCAATGTGTTCTCTCTTCTGGCTGTGTATCTAAGCCTATCCGATGTGTACCAAAAATTTCTGGGTGTGTATCAAAGCCTATCCAATGTGTCCCAAACTTTTGGCTGTGTATCTAAAACCTATCCCGGGGTTATTTTTCTGCTGGGGTT
Source organism: Phyllomedusa bahiana (assembly GCA_025379985.1). Classification (NCBI taxonomy): domain Eukaryota; kingdom Metazoa; phylum Chordata; class Amphibia; order Anura; family Hylidae; genus Phyllomedusa; species Phyllomedusa bahiana. Next base: position 12,057 of record JAODAL010064330.1, read on the forward strand.
GTATCTAGGCTATTGGTGTGTTCATCTGCTGGGCTCTGTATTTTAAACCATCTAGTGGTTTTATTGCCCGTCCCGGGTATCTTAGCTTATCGGTGTTATAATATCTTCTGGCCCTTTTTCATTTTAAGTTTATCAGGTGTTATAAACTGCTGGGCCCGTGTATCTAAGCCCATCAGGGAAAAGTCTACTGGGGATACTGTATGTGTGATACGGGGTCCCCAGTCCCGTATTTCTTAGGCCATACATGCCAAATCTTCCCCTTTTTGGCGGGGGGGTCCCGCTATTTGGGGTTTTCCCCCCCCGCCCTCCCGGGGGGGTTGGTTTTCCCGCCGCCCGCAAAGGGGGGGGGGGGTCCTTTTAAATTGGGGCCCCCCGGCGACAGAGTTTGCGTGGTGCGCTACTCTGGCGCCGCCGGGGCCGCTCCTTTCAGGGGGGTGAAGCGGCCGCTGCGGGCCCCCTTCACCCGCCCCGGGGGTCTGCTGTGCCCGGGGGGGAGGCAGGTGGGGGTCCCCTTTCCCTTTCCCCCCTCCTCCCCTGTATGTAAAAAAAACGCCGGTTTTTGTGCGGCCCCACTTAAAAGGGGGCAGCGGCGCAGGGGAAGTGACGGCGGCCCGCAGGGGAGTGACGCGCGGTTGCCCCTCACTTCCCCCTGCGCCCCTGAGGAGATCTCCGGAGCAGCCGGTTTTCTGGGACTGGTGGGTAAGTGGATTTTATATTTTATTTTTTTTTAGCTATTTGGGGGGGTCTGCCTGGCAACAAGGGGGGGCACTACCTGGCAAAAAAGAGGGGGGACTACCCCGGGGAACAGAGGGGAATTAACCCGGCAACAGAGGGGGCATAAACCCGGCAACAAAGGGGGCACTACCTGCAACATTTGGGGGGTTGGGCCCGGAAAAAGAGGGGGCATCTACCTTGACAAAAGAGGGGGGCCCTTACCTGGCAACGAGGGGGGGAAAATACCTGGCAACCAAAAGTTGGGACTTTCCTGGCAACAAAAGGGGGAAACTACCTGGCAAAAAGGGGGGATCCCCCCTGGCAACAGAGGGGGATCTACCTGGCCAAAAATGGGGGCATACCTGGGGAACAGGGGGGGCATCTAACCCCGGCAAAAAGAGGGGCCCTCTACTGGCAACAAAGGGGGGGACTTTCCTGGCAACAGAGGGGGCCCTCTAACCTTTGGGAAAAAAGGGGGGGACATTACCTTTGGGAACAAAAGGGGAAAATTACCTGGCAACAATGGGGGCACTACTGGAACAGAGGGGGCATACCTGGCAAAGGGGGCTTACCTGGAAAAGAGGGGATCTCCTGGCAACAATGGGGGCATACCCGGAAACAAGGGGGGCACTCCCTGGAAAACAATGGGGGCCCTACCTGGAACAAGGGGGGGACCTCCCGGCAACAAGGGGGCCCCTACTTGGCAAACAAAGGGGGGCACCTACCTGGCAAAACAAAGGGGGGCCCCTACCTGGCTCAGAGGGGGCTTCTACTTGGACAAGGGGACTTTACTGCCTGTAGCGGACTACCTGCTTATGGGGGGGTTACTACCTGGCTTAAAGGCATCTACTGGTTTTTCCAAGCCGCTATCCCGTTAAGTGGAGTGGGGGGTGTGGTTTTTGAAGGGGCGTGGTACCAACAAGATGGGCGTGTCCATGCAAAAATTTTCCGCGGCGCGCGTAGGGCCACCCACTAAAAAATTCCCGCTCTTTCATTTTCAAAGTTTGGCCATGTCTTAGGCTTTTTATGTTACTGTAAGTGCATGTTTACACGCGTTTCGTAAATAGTATTTTTGGGGCCGTTTTAGTCACTGAAAATCGGCCCCAAAACATATTTAAACAATGTTCAATTTAAGTACTAAACTATACAAGTCGTATCTGCCTCGGGCAGTCGTGCAGTGAAATCACACGGTCGCTTCATTTCAACAGAGCAAACAAACTCGTTTTACAGCGTGTTAAAAGTGCACGTTCTGAACCCGTTATGTGAACTTCCCCTAAATTTGGGGGGCAATTCTCAAGCTCAGTGCCTGGGCAGCCTGAGCTGTAAATACGACCCTGGTTGGGGTGGGGAAATTCTGCATTAAAAGAGTGGTTTTTTTTTTATTACATAGACCATGGGACTTGTTTTTTGTGGGAAAAGTTGTTTATTTTAATGGTGCATGAACAGACCATGTAATGTGCCGGGAATCAGAAAAAAAATTCTAAGTGGGTGAAATGTGAAAAAAACTTACTTGCACCGTGTTTTGCAGTGGTTTATTGTTTATGTGTTCATTTTTGGTTTAAGAGTATGTTCACACGGGATAATTTCGGTGGCGCATTTCGCGTTGTATTTGCGCTCTATACAGGTGAGATGGCGCTGAAATTCCCGGAAATCCACAGCTCTCTTTAAAAGAACTATGGATTACGCCTCCTCTCCCTGCTCGTACAAATGATCATTTGTTTTGCATAGAGAGATAAGCAATGTCAATTACTTGCGGCAAATACGCTCCATGAGTAATTAATGTCGATGGGGGCGGCGGGCCCCGGACCCCCACAGCGCGGGAGTACACGCGTATTAGCACGAGCCCCCGAAACACAAGATGTACTGCGGCGCTTACTGTCCCCAACCGCAGTACATCGTGTGAACTTTACCCTAAGTGATGTGATATTAAATTCTGCTTTTGGTTGGGGGGGCCCAGTGAAACAGCACTGCCCAGGGGCCCATAATGCTGTTAAGACGGCTCTGGCAGCTGTGGGTATAGTCACTAGTATGGGGCCTATGGTGCTGGCACTATGGACCCTCCAGCAGCTGTGGGTGCAGTCAGCATGTGGGGCCCCTGGATGGTGGTGGTGGCTCTATGGCTCCTCCAGCAGCTGGGGGTGCAGTCGGGCATGTGGGGCCCCTAGGTGGTGGTGTTGGCTCTATGGCTCTCCAGCTGCTGTGGGTACAGTCAGCATGTGGGGCCCCTGGATGGTGGTGTTGGCTCTATGGACCCTCCATCAGCTGTGGGTGCAGTCAGCATGTGGGGTCCCTGGATGGTGGTGTTGGCTCTATGGACCCTCCAGTAGCTGTGGGTCCAGTCAGCATTTGGGGCCCCTGGACGGTGGTGTTGGCTCTATGGCTCCTCCAGCAGCTGTGGGTGCAGTTAGCATGTGGGGCCCCTGGATGGTGGTGCTGGCTCTATGGACCCTCCAGCAGCTGTGGGTATAATCACTAGTATAGGGACTATGGTGTTGGCTCTATGGCCCCTCCAGTAGCTGTGGGTGCAGTCAGCATGTGGGGACCCTGGATGGTAGTGTTGGCTCTATGAACCCTCCAGCAGCTGTGGGTGCAGTCAGCATGTGGGGCCCCTGGATGGTGGTGTTGGCTCTATGGCTCCTCCAACAGCTGTGGGTGCAGTCAGCATGTGTGGCCCCTGGATGTTGGTGTTGGCTCTATGGCTCCTCCAGCGCTGTGGGTGCAGTCAGCAGGGTGGGGCCCTGGATGGTGGGTTGTTGGTTTCTTTGGATTCCTCCGGCAGCTGTGGGTGCAGTCAGCATGGGGGGCCCCTGGATGGTGGTGTTGGCTCTATGGACCCCCCTGTGGGTGCAGTCAGCATGTGGGGCCCCTGGAGGGTGGTGTTGGCTCTATGGACCCTCCAGCAGTGTGGGTACAGTCAGCTTGTGGTGCCCCTGGATGGTGGTTTGTTTGCTCTATGGACCCTCCAGCAGCTGTGGGTGCAGTCAGACATTGTGGGCCCCCGGGGATGGTGGTTTTTGCTCTATGGACCCTCCAGCAGCTGTGGGTGCAGTCAGCATGTGGGACCCCTGGATGGTGGTGTTGGCTCTATGGTCCCTCCATTAGCTGTGGGTGCAGTCAGCATTTGAGGCCCCTGGACGGTGGTGTTGGCTCTATGGCTCCTCCAGCAGCTTGGGTGCAGGTTAGCATGTGTGGCCCCTGGATGGTGGTGCTGGCTCTTTGGACCCTCCAGCAGCTGTGGGTATAGTCATAGTATAGGGACTATGGTTTTGGGGCTCAAAGGCCCCTCCAGTAGCTGGGGGGTGCAGTCGATGGGGGGGACCCTGGATGGTCGTGTTGGCTATATGAAACCTCCAGCAGCTGTGGGTGCAGTCAGCATGGGGGGCCCCCTGGATGGTGGTGTTGGATCTATGGACCCCCCAGAGCTGGGGGTTTGCAGTCAGCATGTGGGGCCCCTGGATGGTGGTGTTGGCTCTATGGCTCCTCCATCAGCTGTGGGTGCAGTCAGCATGTGTGGCCCCTGGATGTTGGTGTTGGCTCTATGTCTCCTCCATCAGCTGTGGGTGCAGTCAGCATGTGGGGCCCTGGATGGTGGTGTTGGCTCTATGGATCCTCCAGCAGCTGTGGGTGCAGTCAGCATGTGGGGCCCCTAGATGGTGGTGTTGGCTCTATGGACCTCCCTGTGGGTGCAGTCAGCATGTGGGGCCCCTGGATGGTGGTGTTGGCTCTATGGCCCCTCCAGCAGCTGTGGGTGCAGTCAGCATTTGGGGCCCCTTTTTGGTGGTGTTGGCTCTATGGCCCCTCCAGCAGCTGTGGGTGCAGTCAGCATGTGGGGCCCCTGGATGGTGGTGGTGGCTTTTTGGATCATCCAGCAGCTGTGGGTGCAGTCAGCATGTTGGGCCCCTTAATGGTTTTGTTGGCTTTCTGGATCTTCCAGCAGCTGTGGGAGGCAGGGAGCTCCAGACACCTGTAGCAACCTACCAGGAACTTATTGAGTCACTCCCAGCCCATCGTGCTGCACATGCCACTCTGGGTATTATATGTGGTTACAATAATGGGACTTGACTGTGTATTATTTTCCCCTGACAAATGCCAACAACACAGGAGCTTCTTGTCTTCACCTATAGCACGACGACTCTCCAGTAAAGTCTTCTTAGTCCATCCTGAATGTCCTTAGTCTTGGCTCCATAAATGATTGGGTTCAGCATGGGCAGCAGGAGATAGCTGAGGACCTCAGTCAAGGTTTTTCTATAGAGGGGAGAATTAGGATAGAAAAGACAGAGGTAAAGAGGAAGAGTTGACGACGTATAAAACAAGGAGAGAAGGATGACATGGGCGCTGCAGGTGCTAAGAGACTTCCGCCGAGCTTGAGAAGACCTTAACATGTAAACCACCTTCAAGATCTGTACATAGGAAAAAATCATGAGACTATTGTCTACACCGGGGAACATACAGATAAGAAAAGTCATGTAGATGGTGACCAATGTCAGGTCCCCACAGGAAAGCTTTACAATTTCAACACACTCACAATGCGAGTGGTAAATGATGTTCATGTTGCAGAAGATCAATCTGGCCGTCATCACTGGCAAAGGAATTATAAAGACTACACTTCGGGAGAGAATGAAGGCCACAGACCTGGTCATAAAGGATGGACTCAGTATGGTGGAATGTCTGAGTGGGTGACAAATGGCCACATAACGGTCAAAGGACATTAAGGCAAGAACAGAGGACTGGAGACTGGATATGCTGTAGAGGGTGTACATCTGGGTCAAGCATTCGCCACTGGTGATTGTGCTGGAACCAAACCACAGACTGGTCAGGACTTTAGGGATGATCGAGGAGGACAAACCTAGAGCTGTCAGAGCCAGCAGGCATATGAAAATATGCATTGGTTTCTGGAGCTTCTTGTCTTTCTTGATGAGTACGATGAGGCTGCAATTAGTGAAGATAACCACCAGGAACATCACCAGGAAGAGTACAGAGACGGGAAGCTTCTTGTCCTCAACCCATGAAAGCCCCAGTAGGAGGAACGTGGGAGGAATAGAACCGAACACTGATGAATTCATGTCTCCTGGTGGAAGGGACAAGTGAGATGAACAATTATTGTTGGTTTATTGCTATTATTCTAAGACGTCAGGTTATTGCTCTGCTCTGAAGTGAATGCAGCCTATTTTATAGACATTGCAGCTATGTCAATAATTTATACTTCAATGGGACAATGCAGAATCTCTACTTTACTGTTTGCATTTGATGGTCTGATTTTATGTCTTTCTGTGTTTGTTCTGTGTGATTTGAAGAAGAAAAGGTCCAAGTCTGAGTTGAGCACCAGAGCCAGTGGCCCGGAAACTGAGGAGCTGAATGGGAGAGCCAAGAAGATTTGGCCTTATTTGTGGAATCTCTTAAAGCAAGGAGTTGAGCTGCAGCAAACAGCTGAAAGGACTTTAAACAAAGGACTAGTGTTATGACTAATTTGCAAATGTGTTGATCCCTTGTCAATAATAAATTTGGTTGGTGTTGTTCCCCCATATCTGTGTGGGATAGTGGGACAGCCTCCTTGTGTTTTCTAAGTAAAATCCCATGCATGACAGTTGTAAAATGTTTCTTTGTATTCTACTGTTTGGCCACAAGATGCCGCTATGTTCAGTTTCCAGTATATGCAAGTGAGGGACATGGTATAAGACTGGCACATGAAGCAGCCATTTTGAGAAGCTGCTGAGATTCTGAGGAGAACAGACAGAGACAGAGACTGAGCTAAAGGAGCCAGGATTCACAGTCGTTCCAGGGACAGAGGAGAGCCTGACTTTCTATACAGACGCCATCGCAGAGAGAGAGAACTCCTGGACAAGAAGGACAAGCTGCCAAGATAGAGAGGACTGTCTGCAGCCGGACCATCCATTCCATCCATCTGCACCTGAAACAGGAATTTCCGGGCCCTCTTTTAAAACCTGGCGGGTGCGTGCACGCCAACCGAGCTCAGGGCTGTGAGAAGGCCTGATATTATTTTTTGTT
>JAODAL010064331.1:0-18776 GCA_025379985.1 Phyllomedusa bahiana
TACATGAGAGAGGTTTGGGAGATTTGAAACCCCTTTATTCCCCCCTTAAGCCCCAGACCTGAAAAGGCCTTAATAACCAGCTACTAAATTTTGTAGTTTTCGTCTCCTTGCATTTCAACAGTGGTAACTGTTTGAATGCCGCAGTTGTGTGAGGGAAAAGTTGAAACTTTTATTTTAATAAAAAATTATTTGTCGATTTTTTTTTTTTAGTGTAAACCCTAAAAAAATTTTGGGTTTCAGCATTTGCAATTTCAAAAATTTTTTTACCCCCTTTCCCACATTTCACAAAAAATAACGTGTTTTTTAAAGGGGGTTTGCCCAGATCTAATTTTGGGGCGTGGGTTTTCCCCCAAAATTGGGGGAAATTTAATCACTTTTCTAAATTTTAAGTCTTTAAAAAAAAAAGTGAATCATTTTGGGGAGCTACACCCTTTCCTTTCCAATGCCCTTAGTTTCCTGACTGTTTATATCAGATATGACCAAAAGCTGATCGGCCCGCGCTTGAAATTTTTTCACTTCTTACTCATGGCGGGGAACATGAACAATTTTTAAAAGGGGACTGGAAGAAAAGACCCTTTGTGTCTTTTGTATAGAGAATCCACTGGTTGTAATGAAAATCATCTGGAAAACTGCAATGCCCCCCGGATCCCTCCCTCAGCCCTCCTCCCCCCCCCTGCAGCAGTTTTGTGAACAAATGAAAGAATGCCCCCCTGGCCCCAACAGCTTATCTTCCTCCAGCAATAAGAGGGGGAAAACAAAACCTTAGATCTTGTGGGACAATCCTTCTCCTCTGTGGATTAGACAAATTTCCCTGTTTTTTCTCAAGTTTCAAACTGAGTAAAAGGAAAGTTTCATGGGAGGGGGGAGCGATGACAACACAGAGGAGGCACTTTATTTTTTAAACAAGAAACACAACGCCCATTTTTTCCCCCCCTCAAAAGGGGGGTATCCCCTGTTAATGAGGAAAACCCTTTTTTGGCAAAACCCTTTTAGTTTTTAAAAGGTTATTACAGTTGTGTGGATACCTATTATGTGTAATTTTTCTTTTGTGTGTGTAATTTAGTCGCAATAATTTTTGTCAAATTTTTTTATTATTTATTTTTCACACTTTATGTTTTTTTTTTTTTTTAGCCCCTTACCGACATTGGACATATGGATACGTCCTGATGCTGGTAAGCAGCTTTGTAGTGGGATCCCGCTGCGATCCCGCTACACAGCTGCTGAATGTTAGCAGCTAACTGCAGATAACACCCGGTGGTTACAGTGCGGGGTGATGCCGCCCCCCTGCAATGTTTAACCCCTTAGATGGCTGCAGCATCTAAATCAATGAGGAACAGCGCCGTGCACCATTCCTCACTGTGATCGGGACATCAGTGGTGAAATCACTGTGTCGTGATCGGTGAACACAACAGCTGGAAGCCTTGGGAAGGCCTCCATCGCTGCCATGTCTTCGATTTCCCCACTTCTGGCCCGAGGTAGGAAGTGGGGAAACCACCATCTTTGTACACCCTAATGCATTGTATGTACAATGCATTAGGCTGTAGAAATGATTGCACCCCCTAGTGGTGAAGCTCCCTAGGGAGACTCAAAGTTAAAGTAAAAAAAAAATGTTTTGAAGTGTAAAAAATTTAAAAAATTAAAAGTTCAAATTCGCACCCCCCTTAGTCCATAGGTGTTAGATCAAAAAAGTAAATTAAAAAAATGTGCTCAATTTATTGAATAAAAAAAAAAAAAAAAAAAAAAAAAAAAAAAAAAAAAAAAAAAAAAAAAAAAGTTAAAAACTGCTTGAAAAAAAAGTACACTTTAGCTCATTCGTCCATGGTGTTGCACAAAAAAGTTATTGGTCACACAAAATGGCGCTGCGGTGCAAATTTCAATAATAGAAAATGTTTGGAATTTTTTTTACTGTACCAAAACATAACGGAAACTGTGCATGTCTGGTATTGGTGGATTCTTATCAACTTGTAGAATACAGAGAACACATCATTTTACTAAAGAATGAACGCAGTAAAAAAAACACTCACGCAAACATGGCACAAGTACGTTTTTTTCACATTTTGCCCCACTTATAATTTTTTAGCAGTTTCCCAGTATATTCTATGGTAATATGAATAACACCTTTAGAAAGTACATCTTGTCCCGCAATATAGAAGCCCTCATATGTCTATGTAGATGGAAGAATAAAAAGTTATGGCTTTCAGAAGACGAGGAGGAAAAAAATTTAGAGCCAGATTATTATGACCGTCAGTCAGGAAGGGGTTAATCCCATTAAGGGATAACTATTTTACACTTTTTATTCCACACTTAGTAATGTATTAGCATATTCATGCTTATACATATTCATATATGCTAATACATTATCTTCTGTGTTAGTATGACACACAGTGTGCCCTGACTGCAGGCTTGTTATACAGACAGCCCTGGGGCTACTCTAGATCCCCAGGGCTGACTGTACAGACATTCACCAGACTCCATGAGGTCACCGGGAGTACCGATCACCCGATGGAGCTGGGGAATGCCCTTTGATTATGCCACCAACACGAACTGTGGCAATCAAAGGATTGAGCGTTGAGGATGGGTGGTTTCCTCCGCTATACAGAGACTGCTCTAGGAATGGAGCTGTTAACTAAAACACTGTTCCTAGCGCAGTTGCAGGAGGTTAGTCATTAACAAGTTAAAGTGAAATTTGAGAGTATTGACCAATTGGATGGAGAATATCCACCACCAATTGGCTAAAGTATGTGAACCAATCAAAAGTGATGCTTTACTTATGTAACCCCTCCTTCATTGGAATTACTTGGGGACTGCATTCTGTCTGTGGCTCCTCTTATTCCTCGTTGACGTCACTTCACTGGCTACACAATAATCTGATAACCGGTTGGCACCTAGCCTTGCCGTGACAATGCCCAAATAAATGTTGCAAACTCCGCAATGCCCACCCGTAACCCTATGCAGATTTGGAATCCCTCCCCAAGGCATCAATATATCCTGGTGGACAAATGATGACCCCTATAAGAGGCAGCTGCCCTGCAGTTATTACATGGATGCTTTCTCTTATCTTGATTGAAGTCAATGGGAACTAAAAAGAATACAAAATTCACTGCTCATCTCTCACGGCTGATGAATATAAGCAGGTGCACGGTCTGCGCACCTCGGGACCCACAGGGCTTGTAGTGTCGCTCGATCCATACAGTGTTTGATTGCATCCAGCACCAAGGAAATGGCAAGTTTCAATAAAATGACATCTGTATTCCAATAGTGTAAAACCCGAAGTTACAACCATTGAACTGATGAAGGGTGCAACGCCTGAAACGCATTGGATGTTATCATGGTGCGTTCGTTGGATGTAACCTTGTTGTTTAATAAAAATGAGATTTCCTATGTGCAATCAAAGAATATAAGGATAGAGCGGAACTAAAAATCAATACAGATGCTAAAAACAGAGCAATAAATCAGACAAACAACACATATCCTATAGACCAGTGGCCCCCAACCTTTTTTCCACCAGGGACCGGTTTTATGCAAGACAATTTTTCCACGGCCCAGTGGGGTGGGGTTATCAGGGGCGTGGTTATTAGGGGCGGGGTTATGGAGGGGGTTAGATGTTTAGAAACACACTTATTTAAAAATAGATATATGCCCCCTGTAATCCTTATAGATACATGTATGCCCCCTGTAGTCTTTATATATACATATATGACCCCTGTAGTCCTTATAGATACATATATGCCCCTGTAGTCCTTATAGATACACATATGCCCACTATAGTCTTTATAGATACATATACGCCTCCTGTAAGTAAATGGCCAGGCTAGTTAAAAAAAAGAAAGTTACTCACCTTTCCCGGATCCCCTGCAGAGACGTTGCCTCCAAGAGCTGGCATCCGGCGAGAGCCAGCGGTGCAGGGGTGTGACGACACCTCTGCATAACACTTCCTGCGTCGCTGATGTGTAGATGTGGCGCTCAGTGAAAGCTGTATCGACAATGATAGGGAAAGCAGGACGGTAATGAACCATCCCAGCTTTCTCTCTAGCGGAGCAGCTGCACAGTCTGTGCGCAGCTACTAACTCTGCGTGGCTGGCTCACAACGGCCGCGCAGAGTAGATGCCGACCGCCCAGATCTATACAGTCAATGGGCGTAGCCGGGGCTGCGGACCGGCAGAGGATGCGCCATGGCCCGGTGCCAGTCCGCGGCCCGGCAGTTGAGGATCCCTGCTATAGACATACAAGTCTCAACCACATAGTGTGAATGGGACCATTGTAAAGACGACCAAAGCCCTACGAAGTAGCAGCGTGGGAACATAGGTGTATAAGGAAACCTACAAATTTAGGAAAGTTTAGGAAGTGAACTCACCTAAAAAACATATGGTCAGGATTTTGGCTCCTTGTAGACAGTAAACGTGTAACACAAGGAGGAGGACGGGAATAAGAGGGTCCCCGGCTGCTGCCATTCTCCACCTCCTGACCTCTTCTAGTCTCTGTGGTTAATGAGAGCAGGGGGAGGTCTCACCCCTTACATTTCCATTCTACTACAGCATTGGGTGCTGCTTATCTGGGAGCAATGTTCAGTGCAGGGTGCCCTGTCACCTAGTGCACTGGGAATAAGGTAATGTACTATGAGCTCTTAGGTTTACAGCTTTGATTAAACTGGCGGATAAAAGTGTAATTACAAAATGTTACAAACTATGTCTAGTAAAGAGAAGCTGCCTATAGTGTCTTGTTCTGGAGAACAGAGATACTCTACAAATTACCCACATTTGGCTGGTTGGCTTATTCAGCAAAGTCATAAAAAAAAAAAGCAGATTGTCAATTTTTTCCCCCAAGCTAAACTAATAGAACAATTCCTGCCTGGCCAGGCTACAACATAAGTTTTAATGCAACCAATTTAAGTAATCTAAAATAGTCTTACATGAATATTTGGTAAATTAGGTGCTGCTGCAGCCAGGGGCATTGCAAGGGTTCTACAACCTCCGGGGCCCAGGTCCTCTGTGTTAGGTTTTGCTCAGTAGGTCTGGCTTCACACAACATTTTTCTTGCCACTTTGTGAACTGCGGCATGTATTTTTATAGTGAAAAGAAAACCTTATGTTCCTGTCAGTAATTTTCTGCATATTCCACATAGATCCTGTCCATCTCCTCAGCAGTCACTGTACAATGAAAATCAGCGATGACAAATGTACTTTTTCAAAAGCGCTCACCTGCATATGACAGTGCAATACAAATATAAATTGTGTTGATCAAACCGTTCAAGAAAAGTTAAGATCGAGTCGATATTTACGGTTTTCTCGAACGTGAGCAGATCCGATCTTTTTACGTTTGGTCCAAGTAAAAATCGAGATTGTGACGTGTGTTCGATGCGCCGCGCCATTTTTACTTTCACTTTAAGCTGCTTCCTGCACTTTTAACGGCCATCCAATCAGTGCAGAGCACAGAAGGGGGTCAAAAACATCACCACTGAGGGCGTAGGGATCTCATTGGCTGCTAAAATCCCATGACCCTGTTGTATATATGTCACTGTATTTCCTGGTGAACGCCATTTGCAGTTCACTCTCTGAACTGAACGCACTGCTCTCTATCAGTCTTCATGCACACTATTTCTCAGAGATTCTAGCCAGCAAAAACTGCTAGTTAGATAAGTTAGGGTTGGGGGTACAGCAAGCTTAGGGAATCATAAAACAGCAATAGTTAGGGATTTTATATAGCTGACTGCATCTTTCCCATCTTTATTCTGAGTTCCCAAATGTTCATAGTTCCAGTTTTGGGGGGACAGCTAGTGCACAAGACACTGTTAGGAAATCTGATCTAATAAGAAATTGCTTTAATATACTGGTTTCCTACTGAAAATCTGATTCCGTGCCCAAAAGTTCATTGCCGTTTTGGAGTTAGAGTTGTTGCATAGGAGACTCTTACCAAATCTTTACCTTTTTAATATTTAGCTTTTTGAACATGGAAAGAACTAGAAGTGGTAAGTGAGCAAGGAGGGGTGTAGGATGTGGAACTAGAGGTACGAGACAAGGCACTCCTTCCAGTGCTCTGGACAACACACAAACGAGCACATAGTCAGTTGCAGGACCGTCATGCCTGTCATCGCTTGGTGGGTTCCCTGTGAATCTCAGTACTGAAGAGCAGCGCCAATCTGTTCTTCAGTGGTTAACACACCCTTCATCCAGCGATTTTACCTCCTCTTCCTCTCAGTCACGGGAACAAATGTCATCATCATCAGGCCAACCTGAAGCAAACACGGGCCAAATGTCACCCAATAAACAGACCACTCTAGATAATCCATACTCTGAAGAGCTCTTTGATGACACAATGCGGTTGGGGTCAGAAGGCATTTCAAAAGATCGAGAGGCCAAAGAGGATGATTTTGTCTGCTCTGCCGCCCAATCGCTGATGCCATCAGAGGAGGTGAAGGAAGTTGGTCTGTCGGCAGAAACCCCGAGTGGTCAGCAATGCCTCGTAGTGCCTGTGGCTTCTAGCCCGCAGCTTGAGGATGTAGACTGTCAGGAAGAGGAAGTCACCTGTGATGATGATGACATCAACGTGATCTTTTGAGCAGCAGCTGGCGAGCGCATCATCAGTGGAGGAGGATGATGGGCTAGTGTCAGAGCGGGTCCGGACACAGAAAGGGAGATGGCGGTCTCACAAGTTCACTGAAATTTCTCCGCCAGCCGTGGTCAGTGGTGGCAGCGGGAACACCACTACTAGGTTTTCATTGTCGAAGAGGTCCAGGATCTGTGAAGCCTGGGCCTTTTTCGATCAAGCCTTAGATTCGCTGACTGACGTCATATGCTGGATTTGCCGTCAACGAGTCAGTAGAGGAAAGAATCTAAATATTTTAAACACCACGAGCATGAACAGGAAATGTATGGGAAAACATAGTTGGGGGGGCCTTTCCCTTTTTTTTTTTAAAAGTTTTTGAAAGGGGGAACTAAAGTGGTAAAAAAAAAATTAGTAAGGGAAAAAACCTTCCCCCCCAACAACACGGCCATGCCCCTTAACCCAGTTCCCCTTTTGGGGGCCCCTTTAAAACCATCTGGAGGGCCCCATTTTCCCCAAAGGGTTCCCCCCCCCAAATAGTTTTTACCCCCTTTCCTTCATCAGGGAAAAAATTTCTTCGGAAAACCGAAAAAACCCCAAAGTCCAATCAGCCATTAATTTAACCCTTTCGAAGATTTTTGAGAACTGGGGGGGGTCAAAATTTAAAAAAAGGCCAAAGGGAAATTTTTTTGCTGTCCGGGGCCGCCCAAGGATCCCTCAAAGGGGGTAGAAAATTTTTTCCGCAGCCCCGGTGGAGAAAACCCATTTTGGGTTCTCCCCCGGGGGGAAAAGGGCTGGGGAAAGTTTTTTTTGGGGAATGACTAAGTGATTTTGAGCAGAGGGAGATCAAAAAAAAAGGGGGGGGCTTTTTAAGGGGTGGCAAGAAAGGAGATCGGAAATTTTTCACGAAATTTTGGGGGGGGGGGGGGGGGGGGAAAAAAAAGGGGGGGGGAAATTGGGGGGGAAAGGGGGGGGGGGGGGGGTATTTTTGGGGGGGGGGGGGGGTGGGGGGGGTTTTTTTTTGGGGGGGGGTTTTTTGTGGGGGTTTTGTTGGGGTTTTGGGTTTTGGGGGGTTGGGGTGTTTTGTTTTTTTTTTTTTGAAGGGGTTTTATGGGGGGGAGAGAAAAAGAAATTAAAGAAGAGGGTTAAAAAAAAAAAAATTTATTTGATGAATAAGGGAAAATAAAACCATTTTGTGAAAAAAGGTTTAAAAAAAAAACTTATACCTTCCAAAGAAAAACCAAAAGGGCCATAGCCACTTTGCCTTGGAAATGTTGCCTTCCACCGGGAACACGAGGGGTTCCCCGCAACATCGGGGCCCGGGGCAGGGCCCCCAATACAATGATGAGAGGCTTTCTTTGCCAAAAACGACCCCCTGGCCCCAACGTTGAAAAAAAAGACTCCCCGCGCGTTGGCTGCTCGTGTCCCCCAAAATCCATTCATACAGGCACATGGACTAGTAAAACATGGGAAAGGGCGTTTTATCTCACTGCTGCCACTTTTGGGGGATGCGTACCTCTGGTGATGATGGGGCTCGGGGTGGCGGACACTCTTTTTACATACTGGGGTGGTGCAGATCCGATCCCAACCTTGATGGGTACTCACTACCAAGAGAAAACCGGGCGTTCTCAAATTGATTTGTTTGGAACTGTCAACACAAAGGTCAAGACTGTGGACGGCTCTGCGCACTGGGGACCGACCATGGCTGAGTGCTAAGAAACCGGTCCAGGGAAGGTGGGGTGTGACCCTCTGCAATCGTTTTTTACCCCCTCACCGCAAAGGGAGGGCAGCATTCAAACACCCAAGAGACCGCCTTAAGACCATGGTCCATATACCTGGGCTCAACCCCGATTTTTTGGATTTAATTTCTGGCCCCAATCGACTTTGGGTGCCCAAAAAAGGGATGTTGGTCTGAGCTTGTCAGCACCCCATGAAGTTTTATTTACTGCCGCCAGAGTTTTTCCCCAAAAAGGGAAAATTTCCCACCCACAGCGGGGGGTGATAACTTGGAAAATACCCACCTTTTCCCCTGACAATGTGGTTTTCTTTTTGACTTTTATAAAAAATAAATTTCAAAGGATCCTGCCCATTTTTTTTTCCCCCGGTTGCTGTTTCCCCACAGATAGTAAACTGTAGCCCCGTGTTTTTGAAATGTAAATACAAAACCCATCCGTCATCTATTTACATCATAAAAAAATCAGTCTGCAGTAATATCTTTAATCTTTTTGGGCCCCCACACACCCAAATAAAAGGGGGCCCCCCCCATTCCCTATTTCCCTATATTTTTAACATATTTGGGGGCCCCTTTTCGTTTGGGGCCGGTAAACGGGAGTATCCCCATCTCCCTGTTGACCCCCCGGGTTTGTAGCAGGCTAGGGGGCCCTCACCTGAGGAACCCAAAAAAACCCCTTTTGGGAACATAAAGAAACCTTTATTGGAAATGGCACAAAAAAATAGGCGGGGGGTACCAAAAAGGAAATTTCCCCTTGTAAGGGTATTAAAAAGGGGTCGGGGAAATTTTTAAAAAAAACGGGAACTAAAAATGGGGGGGGGCCCCCAAATTTGATTTAGCGGGCAGGGGGCCCCTTTGAAACGGTTAATAGTTTGATGAGGGCCCAGCCCTGGCTACACCCCCCCCACATAACTAGGGCCCCTGAAGTAAACCCTTCCGTGTTCCCCGTTGGGGAAAAATTTTCTGCCCCCACAAATGACATTTTCTTGGCCCTGGGGCAAAAAGTGAAAGGGGGTCCTCCCAGTTACCATGTCCTTTTCCCAAATCCCGGGTCTTCTTATTTTGCCCCGGGTCCCCCGTAGTTTGAAGAATGTCCCTGCTATAGGCGAATTATTTTACCCTTGGGGAATTTTTTTCTGTGCCCTTTTAGACCCCAAATTGTTTTCATTGTTTTTTCCAGTATCCACCCTTTACTCTTATAGGAGGAAATGCGGCTTTCCCCTCACCGTTTTTGGGTTAAAAAATTAACTTGAAATCATCCCCCCTTTGACTTTAAGGGGGTTCGGCTTTGGGGCTTTTTAAAAAATTGGGGTGTGCTCGCCACCCTTATTCTTAACTTTTCCCAAGAAAACCCCCCCGGAATTTATTTATTTTTAAAAATTTTTGTCCCAAAGGGGTTTGTTACACGGCTTATTTTGAACCAAAATTTGGGCGACCGCATTTTCGGCAAAAAAGCCATTAAAAAACTTTGGGTAACTTGGGGGATAAACCCAGGGGGGCTGGTCCCCTCACTTTTTTCTGGTGGGAGGACTCCCCCCACATTTTTAGCCCCTTCAATTAAAAATAAACCTTTTTGAAAGCATGAGAATGCGGTTTAAAAGGGGAGAGGGAGAGACAGGGAGGAAAAAGTGAAAACCCTTTTCCCCTTATTTTTTTGTGCAACTTTGGGGGGCAGGGGTAGGTGGAAACCTCATGGCCCGGCAGAGGGGAGAAAACAGCGCTGATTGGTTTTGAGAGGAGTCCGCCGGGGCTTCTTCACCAATGAGAACGCTGGGTCACAGTCAGCAAAAAATCTGTAACTGGGGGTTTTTTTTTCCCTCCAATTTTACCACTTCCCCCAAAGCGCACCCCCATCAGGAAGAAAAGGGAAACTCCTGCGGAACCAAGCATCAGACTACAGGGACGGTAAGGAGGGGACAAGGGTGCAGGGATTGTGTGTGGATTACTGTTTCAGGGGAGTTTATAAAATACTGTACAACCATTTTGTTTTAGCCCTGTCACCCTTTTTCCCCGCTCTTTCGCGCCCGGGGAAAAGAAAGTGTAAGGGGCCCCCCCTGCAACATTTTTGAAGTTGGGCGGCCAGGGCGTCTTCTAAAAAACGGCAATAGCAGAGCTCCCGTACATCCCCTAAAACGCCCTTTAAAATCCTTAAAGGGGGCAATCGCTTTGTTTTGTTCGACTGATTTTATATGCTCTAGCTTCTCAACTCAAAAATGCCCGGGGCGTTTCTTCCCTCCCAGTGGGGGGGAAAATCATCCCCCCCCACTGTTCATGCTGGCTCCCCCCAAATCCCCCCGTCCCACATGGGCACTGGGGGTCTCACCCTTTCCCTCTTATTTTTGTAAGAGCTGTATATATACCACAGGCCATTCCAAACTGGGGTGAGAATGATAATGCAGCTTTTTTATGAAAAAGCACGAAACTCCCTTCTATGAGGGGGAGGAAGGGATCGACCACAATTGTGCTGTTTCCCGATTTTAGAAGCCCTGCCGGTTATTTGGTTTTTTCCCGGTGTGCAGAGTGAAAAAGTGCCGGGGCCCTTTCTTTGGGGTTTAAAGGCAGGAATTTCCCAAACTCCCTGAATACAGCCATGGGGGCTTTAAAAAAATGTAAATGACTCTCAAACAGTGAAAAACAAGGAGGAGGATTTCCCACCCCCCCCTGGGGGATCAGTTAAAAAAGAAAAGAAGGGTAAGGGATCCGTGAAAAAAAAGCCGCTTTTGGGAAAGACATCCCAATTTGCAAAATTCCCTTTTTTCACTGTCCCCTTTTTTGAAGACCATTTTAATGAAATGAAAACAACCCCCTTTTAAAGGGGAAATTTAGGAGAAGATATGAAAGTGATTCCGGGGTTTTGGGTCAAATTTTGGGGGCTTTCCTCAGAACCGGGGTCCAATCATAAACCCATGTAAAATCAGTGTCCCTTTTCATTATTTTTGGCCATACTGTCAACACCTTTCCAAAAAAATTCTTAAGCCCTTTTTCCCCATTAACAGACTAGAGGGTAAAAAAGGGCGAAAAAACTGCCCCTTGGGGATCTGGATTGTTTTGTCGTCGGACGCGTTTTTAAGTGTGAATTTCCAAAAAGCAGACGCCGCTGAAAAGTGGAAAAAACCCCAAGTGAGTTCCCCCTAAATGTGGGAGTGTGGACTTTTTTCAATATATGTTTTACACACACATTTCTGGGGTACCTTGTAAAAATGTAGTTTGTCCTGGGGGACGTGTCTAATATTTAAAAAACTATGGGGGATGGGTAATAAAAACTTGTTGGGAAGGTGTAATGTAAATTTTTGGGGGACAGCGGATAATGTAAATCTGGGGAAAAGGGGTAATTTTAATCTCTGTTGTACAGCGTTTTAATGTAATCTCTGGGTTTTCAGCGTGTAAAGTAATCTCTGGGGTATGTGTAATATAACTCTGTTGTAAAGGGTAAAGTAATCTAAAGGGATGGTGATTAATGCAGTAATATCTGGGTACGTTTGGGTAAAAGTAGTAATTTTCTAGGGTAAAGTGAGTAATTTTAATCTTAAATTTTGGGGCAATGGTTTAATTTTGGGGGGACAGTGAGTAATTTAACCTTTTGGGGTTTATGGTGTAAATAATACATTTTTTTGGGGAAAGTGAAATTTAAAAATTTTTGAGAAAAATGTGCAATTCATTTTTTAAAATTGGGATTATTTAAAGTATTGTCTGTGTCTACCTTTTGGGAATATAAAATTTAATTTTTGGGGGTGCAGTGGGGGTTTTAAATTTGGGTTTTATGGAAAGCAAAAAAATAAAATTTTGGGTACGGGAAAGTGAAAATTTAAATGATTACTAGGAATACAGTTTAATTGGGGTTTTTTATTTTTTCATTCTTTTTGTGTGTAAAAACAAATTTAAAAGGGTGTGATTTGGGGGGGTGGGAGGGGGTTTCCAAAAACTGCATTTCAAACTTTTTTTATTTCATCAGAGGGGTAAAATTTTCGGGGGGTTTGGGTTTGGGTTTTTTTGCCAGGGCCCGCTTTTTTGTTCCAGGGCCCGGGTTTAAAATTCATAATTTGAGAGCCACATAACCTTACGGATTGCAAAAAGAGCCAATAAGGAATTCCCCCCGGACCGCTGGTGAGCTCACGCACTTCCCCCAAAACCCCCCTAGCTGGGGAAAAGGGGGGTAAAAAGGGAAAAGGGAAAGGAGAGTAAAAAAGGGGGGAGTTAAAGGAAAATAGGCAATGGGGAGGGAAAAAATTGGGCCCCCACTTTTTTAACCAAAAATTTTGCCCCTGCTTGTGCACATCCTAAAACCCAAAAAATTTTTTTGTAGTGTTAAATTTTTTTTTAAAAAATACTGAAATTTTTTTTATGTTAAACAGCCTTAAAAGGACAGGCAGCCCAGTTTATACTTTATGTATTTCTTGTGAAGTTTTGATTGTGGAATCTAATGGAATTTTTTAACAAATCCACAATGAAAGTTTAATAAACTCACAGTGTAAAAATTTGGGGAAGGGAGGGGGGAAAAAACCCTTTCCCAAAAACCTTAGGCTTTTTAGATGCATAGCTTCCCCCCTTGCTGTGGACTCTTCCCCCGGTTGAATGAGAGAAATCCCCCGTTTTTACGGGGGGTCCCCTCTTCCGTAGAGTGTTAAACTCTTATGGGCAAGGTCCCCTCTCCTGTAGAATGTAAAACCTTATGGTCAGGGGGCCTCTCTGTAGAGGTAGGCTCTTATGGTAGGGGGCCTCTCTCCTTTTTTTTAGAGTGGTTTGGCCCCTTTTTGGTCAAGGGGGCCCCCTCCTGTAGAGTGTAAGCCTTTTGGCCAGGGTTTTTTCTCTCCTTTTTTTGAGTGTAAGCTCTTATGGCCCGGGTTTCCCTCTCCGTTTGAGTGTAAGCTCTTATGGCCAGGTTCCTCTCTCCTGAAGAGTGTAAGCTCTAATGGGCAGAGTCCTCTCTCCTTAAGAGTGTAGGCTCTTATGGGCAGGGACCTCTCTACTGTAGAGTGTAGGCTCTTATGGGTAGGTTCCTCTCTCCTGTAGAGTGTAAGCTCTTATGGCCAGGGTCCTCTCTCCTGTAGAGTGTAGGCTCTTATGGGTAGGTTCCTCTCTCCTGTAGAGTGTAAGCTCTTATGGCCAGGTTCCTCTCTCCTGTAGAGTGTAAGCTCTTATGGGCAGGGTCCTCTCTCCTGTAGAGTGTAGGCTGTTATGGGCAGGGACCTCTCTACTGTAGAGTGTAAGCTCTTATGGCCAGGGTCCTCTCTCCTGTAGAGTGTAAGCTCTTATGGGCAGGGTCCTCTCCCTGAATAGTGTAGGCTCCTATGGGTAGGGTCCTCTATCCTGAAGAGTGTAAGCTCTTATGGGCAGAGTCCTCTCTCCTTAAGAGTGTAGGCTCCTATGGGCAGGGTCCTCTCTCCTGTAGAGTGTAGGCTCTTGTGGCCAGGGTCCTCTCTCCTGTAGAGTGTAAGCTCTTGTGGCCAGGGTCTTCTATCCTGAAGAGTGTAAGCTCTTATGGTCAGGGTCCTCTCTCCTGAAGAGTGTAGGCTCCTATGGGCATGGTCCTCTCTCCTGTAGAGTGTAAGCTCTGTGACGCCTCACTTACGTCCGGACGCCATCTTGGACCGTCCTGGGGGTATTTAGCTCTCGGATCGCCGTCTTTGGTAAACGGATAATGGCACTCCAACGCAGGCTTCAGTTGAATCTGGCCTCAGCCAGTTTTATTCAGGCTCAGGAGACATATACAGAAAACAAAACAAATAAAATCCTGGCCGTCGGGCCCCCTAAAAATTAAAAAGGTAGAGACCCCTTATTCAGGGCCCACCAATCGCCACACCATCAAAACTTAACCCCACACGGGGGTCAGGCTTTTTTCCAGCCTGGGGGCCCAAGGCCCCTCCAGCCTGCCACTGCTCCACTCTCAGGCAGCAGACCACCCCCCTGTACATCTAAGGCCCCGGTTTTTTTATAGGACCCCAAGCCCTACCCAAAATGTGGCCGGAACCGGGGAGTAGCCGCCCCCCCAACGCATTTTTAAATCCCAAAAAGGGCCAACCCGGGAAGGTTGAAAACCCAAACAACCCTATATGTTCCCAAATCCTTAGAGGGTGACAAAACATACAGGGGGCTCTTTCCAAAAAGGAGGTATCCTTGGTGGCATGTTGTATATCCCATTTGGGCATACTCCCCCAGTGGCGAAACCCGGAACTATACAGCCGGGTCGGGTCACTATCCCCCCTGAATAAGCCGAGGTTTTTTCACCCTTGCACAACCTCCTGGGGGGTAAAAGCTCTACAGAGGGAATGTCTCCCCCTTTATTTTGCGCGGTTTTCTCGGGGGAAGCCGCCACTTTGTCCGGGAAAACCTTTTCCCCCTTCTTTTCCCAAAACCCCCGGACATATAGCTGATTTGGGGGACAGCACGGTCACCCATACTTCCCCATCATTTTTTCCCCTTAGCACCTTTGTAGGCAAACTCCCCTACACCTCGGGGAAAGGACTACATTGTCAAAAAAGCTACCCCTGGGTCTACCAGCGCACCTCTAATCGGAAACAACCGTTTAGCCATTAACAGTGGCCTGACATTGTACCTCTAGGCCCAGGTGTCCCCACCTCCGCCTGTGCGACATTACGGAAAAATGATAACTCCAACACCACACTATCCTGCCTCTACCTTCCCCCATACAAAAGTACCTTGGGGAAAATGGGCCCACTGAGCATGTCTTCAATTTGGGTTCACAAAGACCCCGTTTTTGGCCCCGCAACCACACTATTTTTCTCAGAAGTTTTAATGACAGCAACTTCTCAGAGTTGCTATCCACTATCCCGTTTGGGGGGTGCACCTGCCCCAAAACCCGTACCCTTTGTCTGCGGGACTATGGGCCCAAAACCTTCTTAAACACAAGTCTTTGGGCCCCTCATGACCATCTATGCCCCTTTGGGGTCGCTACACCCCAAATTTTTTTGGGCCCAAAGCTTCGCCTTGGGTTATAGTGACATCGGGCCTTTTTCTTAGTGACCCCCTCAGTGTGATAATTTCCCCTTTGGGACTAGGACCCCATGTGGCCCCTATAGGGGTAAAAGTGGGGTTCCCCACTGCCAACTTTACCGGGCTTTTCCCAAAGTGCCAGAGGACATTTTCCCCCGGTTACCACCCCCGTTTCCCGTTGTCTAGCAGAGCCCCTCTGAAGCAACGTTGAATTTTTTCCCCCCACCCCCTGAATTTTTAAAGGGGAAAAACCCAGCTTTTTGGGACCCCCTTTTTTGCTCCCCATCAAATTAGAACTGACGGGAGAATGGCAGAACATTTAAAGGGGGAATCAGAATAACCGCCATATTACCTTTATAGTTCTCCCTCACATAAAACCTTGGCCGTGTTACTTAGGCAACTCAGTATTTTTACCCCCCGATTAGAGGATATCTGGCTAAAATGGTCCATCTCCCTTTTCGCCCCCCCCCACAGAATAACACCTCTGAGATACAGTTATATGTTTCTCCATCCCCTGTAAGGAAATTTGAGTCTCAAACCGGGCCCCTTTTACCATTGGGGTTTTAAACCCGCTCACTCCTCTCCGGGGTTCAAGCCAACCCAGTCTGGGGTGTCTACACCACGCCCCCCATCAGCAGTTTGGGACCCGGAGTAAAAGTAGGGCAATACAGTACCTTGGGGCAAGGAACCCGTAGAAAAAAGGTCCCAGCACACATTTTTTCTACAAGGTATTGAGGTTCATTATGCAGGAGACCCTTTCACCAGATCTGGACACACCCTCTTTAAACCCTAGTCTCCTAAACCCCCTTGTAGGAGAAAAAATTTTTCCCAGGTTTCCCCATTTTTTTCCCTTTCCCCAGTGACATGAAACATGAACTCTCCTCCCCAACAGCATCCCACAAAAACGGTGGCTATCAGTTCCGGGCCCCCGCATTACCGGACTTGCAGGCTACTGGTACACACGGGCGGGATCACGGGAAACACTCCCCACTGGATCCAGACATTTCCCCACAAACTTCGGGCACCACCCCATTTTTTTTTATGGCGGAAATGCAAAGGAAACCTTGTTGTAGGCAAAAACTTAGTCCCCCTGACCTATGGGGTTAACCCCATGTCTCCATATTTCCCCCCACTCCAGGACACACACTTGAGTTGTTGCTCTACCCTGGAGTGGTATTTCGCAGCAGTAATTCACATTTCGCAGCACTGCAACCTACCCCCTTGTACACACAGGGATGCAGTTTTTGGAGCGATTGTGCCCCGGGTCCCCCCCCCCGCCAGGCTGTTCCCCTGTATGGATCAAGGCAGGAAGTATATTAACATTTTTATAACTGACATTGCTAATGTATAACTATTAAGTTCAGACTTTTCAGCCCCATCTTGCAGTCTCACCACCCTCAGGACCTTTCCCCGGGGTGGCACAGTCTGGCCTCCTTTGTACACCCCGGTGAAGGATACACCTGGGCTTGACTGACATCCCCATAATCCCTGTCATAAATAAAGGAACATCTTACCAGGGATGTGGTCTGGGTGCAGTCTGGACCTTCCTGCTGTGTCCATGTGGCCGGGTGGGGCTCCACACACCTTGATCCCGGGGCTTTGGGGCTGAACCTCTTTGGCTTCCCCTGAGAGGGCAGTCAGGACACTTCGCTGCTCGTACCTCCAACACGGCGCTCCCGCTGGGTGGGGGTACAGGCCCCGTGATAAAAGGGGTTTCCCTTGGGAAGGCCCCATCCCTCTTTCCTGCACTCCACCTGTTTTTAAAGTTAACCCCTTTTGGTAAGGATCCAGGCCTTTCAGAGTGGGCCTTTCCCCCCTTGAAATGGGTGGTTGCCCCCGGAACGGACTCTCCCCCTTTGGTTC
Source organism: Phyllomedusa bahiana (assembly GCA_025379985.1). Classification (NCBI taxonomy): domain Eukaryota; kingdom Metazoa; phylum Chordata; class Amphibia; order Anura; family Hylidae; genus Phyllomedusa; species Phyllomedusa bahiana. The sequence continues at coordinate 17,086 of JAODAL010064331.1, forward strand.
CCCATCCTTTTCCCTCTCCCTTAACCCCCGCTGCAAACTTTGCCTTTTGCTTGGGGTGTTATGGCTTGTTGTGGGGGCACATCGCAGTAGAACCCTGCATTTTTCCGTGAGAAATGGCCCCCGGGCATCTGCCCACTGCCCCTGGGTTTTTTCACGGGCAGCAACCCCCTCAAAGTCTGCAAAGGGAAACCCCCCACTATCCCCCCCGCAGCCATCTTCCCCATGGCCTTTCTCCGGGGATCCGGGGTTTGGTCACCTCTTCATCTCTTTGACGCTGACAGCTTTATTTTAACTGGCCACCCGTTGACCCAAAATTGTTCATATCTTGTAAGGGGTCGTGAGCTGCAAAAATGCAAAATAGGTGTGGGTTGTGTTCCCATCGTTTGTACCATCTGGGATTTGCCGCTTTAGGCATTAAAATTTTTTCCATGGGAAAAGATTTCCACCCAGGGAAAAATCTCTTCAGACCCAGCAATTTAACCGTCTCTGTTTTAGGTAGTCCTTTTCCCCTGCTTAACATTCGGTGTGCCAATTATGCCCACATCCTCCCCATATGTGACGCCTCACTTACGTCCGGGCGCCCTCTTGGACCGTCCCGGGGGTTTTGCTCTCGGATCGCCGTCTTTGGTAAACGGTAATGGCACTCCCCAAAGGCTCATTGAAAGCCTCAGCCAGTTTTTTAGGCTCAGGAGACTATAAAAAACAAAAAAATAAAATCCCCGCCGTCTGGCCCCCAACTATACAAATAAGAACCCTCTATCAGGGCCTCACTATCGCCCAGCACCATCAAAAATTTTCCCACACTGGGGTTTAGGCTTCTTTCCGAGCCTCCGGGGGCCAAGCTCTTCCCCGTTGCCCCCCTTTCCCCCCCGGCAGCAACCACGCCCCCCCTGTAATTGAAAGGCCCCCGGGTTTTTATGACGCCCCAACCCCATCCAAAAGGGCCCGGGGAAAACGGGATAGAGCCCACCCAACGCATTGTCTACCCCAAAAAAACCAAAGGAACGGGTGAAAAGCCCAAAATACTCCCTTTTTGTTTCCAAACTTAATGGCGAAAAACTACATGGCTCTTATCCCCAAAGGCCCGGTACCTTTGGGGGCATTTGTATATACCACCCGAATATTTCCCTCTGTGGAGCAACCGGCAATACCCACAGCGTCTGTACAGCTCTTTTGGGGAGGGTTTTCCCTCTGAAGGTGTAAGTTTTTGGGAGGGTCCCCTTCCTGAAGAGTTAGGCTCCAGGGGATGGTTTTCTCCTGTAAGTGTAGCCTTTTTTGGGAGGGGGTCTCCCCGAGGTGTAACTCTTTTGGCCAGGGGTTTTTATTAAGAGTGAAGCTCTTAGTAGGGTCCTCCTCCCGAAATGTACTCCTAGGGCTGGTCCCTCCCTGAGATGTAAGTCTTAGGGCAGGGTCCTTCTCCCGAAGGGTGTAAGCTCTTATGCCAGGGTCCCCTTCCCCCTGTAGAGTGTGAGCTCTTATGGGGGGGTCCTCTCTCCTGTAGAGTGTAAGCTCTTATGGGGGGGACCCCCCCCTATAAGTGTAAGCTCTTATGGCCGGGTCTCTTCCCTTAGAGTGGGGAAGTCTTTTGGGCCGGGTCCCTCCCAAAAAAAAAAAGTGTAAGCTCTTATGGGAGGGGCCTTTCCTATATAGGTAAGCCTATGGGGGGGTCCCCCTTCTGAGGTGTAAGAACT
>JAODAL010064332.1:0-18775 GCA_025379985.1 Phyllomedusa bahiana
CTATGGGAGAGCAACAACACCTTCATTATTACACCCAAAAAAAGGTGGAGAGCTAAAATTAAATCCACAACGTAAAAATGGATAGTGCCATCTTAGGCAAAATTGGGTTAAAAAAGTCAAGAAAAAAGTAAAGACCATTCATATCCCTGTCTTGTACCCCAGCCTGATTAAACCGCATCCCCAAATTTAAAAAAGTCCCAGAAGGCAGTTGTTTGAACCATCTTGTTATTTAAAACGGGAAATTGAATACCCCTGCCCTGGAACGCACATGAGCCAAAAAACTGCTGCCCCCCAGTTTTAAAAAACCCAAAAAGGAGTCTTTCAACCCCCATTTTAGTTAAAATGGACCTAACTTATCTGTCCTGTACCGCAGAATGCCCTTTAAAACCTGTTGCCCCCACATTTTAAAAAGTCCCGAAAAAGGAGTTTTCAACCCCCCATTTTAGTTGAATGGACATTACTGCCCCGTCCGGGCCACAGTATGCCTTTTAAACCCTGTCTGACCCCCAGATTCAAAGTGCCGGAAAAAGGAGTTTTTTAACCACCATTTTGTTAACTGGACTTGATAAAAACTGTCCTGTGCCACAGCAGCCCCAGGGCCGGATTACAGGGGTGCGGTGGGCCCCAGGCTGGCTCCGTCATCTTTTAACACGCAGGTTAAAATCCCCTGATGACGCAGAAAAAAAAATGTGTGTGAAGCAAAAGTAGGGGGGGGAAAAACTCAGCTTCCTCAGTACACTCAAGACCTGGGTAGCGCTTGCCCCTCCGTTGGTGGGCAATTGAGCTTCCTTAAAAATCGGGTGGTTAACGCTCCTGTTACCCCCAGGTCCCCTTTTGTTGGCATTCTTTTTTCATTTTATAACGTGCTGGGGGAAAATTGTCTTGTACTTTGTTCTTGCCCTGCCCCATACCCCATGTCCTTGAATAACCTACATCTGGTCAAGTTTTTGTACCCCCCTTGTAAAAATTGGGGGAAATTTTTTTTACCACTATTTTGTACATGAAAGTTTTTTAGTGTTTAATTTAAAAAAACACTTTTTAAAATAGGAGGGTCCCACAGTCTTTGTTTTCTTTTTTTCTTTGTTTTAAAAAGGGTTGTCTAAATCAGGGTTGATAGCTATTTTAAAGATCTTGCAAAAACAAGTCTTTTTGAATTGTGTCTTTAAAACAGTTCCCCAAAAATTAAAAGCATACCTGAGCCCCCTTGGGCAAATTGTGAAGAACAAATGTTGTTAAAAAAAAAACATTTTTTAGAAAAGGAACTTAGTTAGCTGATGTCACACAAATGCCCCCAAAAAAATTTAAACATGACCTTGAGCCACTTTGGGCAATTGTGAAGAACAAATGTCTTTAGAAACAACATTTTTTAGAATGGACCTGTTATGGCATTTCAGAAAATCCCCAAAAATTTAAAACAGACCCTGAGCCCCTTTTGGCAATTGTGAAAAACAAATGTCTTTAAAAAAAAATTTTTTTTTTTTTTTAAAGGCCGTAGTATTTCTGCTTTTTAAGCAAAATGCCCCCAAAAATAAAAATGAATTAGCCCCTTTTGGATTTGGAAAAAAATGCTTTTGAAAAAACATTTTTTAAAAGGACCTGATATTGCTGATTTTTAAAAAACATGACCCAAAAAATTTTTAAAAATGATTCTCAGCCCTGTTAAAATTGTGAGGGAGAAATGCCCTTAGAAGCCCCAAATTTTTGTTCCAAAGGGCAGATTTTTTTGTGTATCTACAGCACATGCCCAAAAAATTATAAAAAATTGACTTCCAGCCACTTTAAAAATTGGGGGGGGAATGCCCCTTAGAAGCCCCAAATTTCTGTTCCAAAAAAGGCCAAATTATGCTGGTTTTCACGCAACATGACCTCAAAACCTTGACAATGCAAAAAATTCTTAAGATAAAGTGATTAAATGGAATACGGGTGTGTCATGAAACTTGCTGTCTTTTACAGTTCCTCACAGCAAAGAGAATAAAGAGGAAAGGAGAATAAAAATTGAAGTAAAAAGTTTTCCAAGAGGACCATTTCTGTTTGAAAGAGAATGTGTAATAGACCAGGCAACTAATCGTGACCTCGGCAATTGGGGCCACAAATCATCCCCAGAGATCATGCCTGATTCATCTGACTGAAAGTCAAACGATCCACCATTATTGTGGCAAAGCCAGTGCGTTTGTCTGTATGATCCTCCAGCTGTGCCTGAAGGTCCGCTCAGATATGACGCTGGCGGCTGGGCAGGACAACTACCTCTATGCAGTGACGAGCCAGCTGGGCCATTCGTACATTTTGGATACCCAGAAGTCTATTGGTCCGGAAAATGCAAAACCATCGTGTTGAGACGCAGATGTCGTGGCACCATGATCTATAAGCTGAATCTCTGTGTGTTTGGATGTTTGCCCTGCATTGCATGAGTTGGTGAGGTGGTAAAACAAAGATATGGCAGAGGTCACCATTAGGCTTCTGCCACCTTGCCTGCTGCTGCGATTCGCCTACTTGGAACTCTAATGCTGTCACGTCGCTGATGTTGTTCCACCGTGACATTTGGGGAACGTGAAGCAGACGCAAACAAGATGTCTCCGTGATCAAATCAGCAAGGTCTCCATTTCCATGCATTTTGCTCTCTATTTTGGGTGGTGAAGGTATTAGTGCTGAGTTTGTTTTGTGCGGGGATCCAGGAGGGTGGCACCCAGTCAACTGTTGTTCATTTTGTATGGCCTTTAATGCGAGGATCATGTTGGAGAAATGAGCATCCAAGAACTCATGTGAGAGATGGAGCTTGATTCCCAAGCTCGGGGTCGAGGGGCACTTGCAAAACTGATCTTCCTCATCTTCTCCTCGCTCCAAATTCGCGCCAACCTCTTTCCAAGGCAGGGGACGTCTGGGTAACATCGGTGTCTAGAATACCTCCTCCTCCTCCTCCGTGCTCCGGCACGCTTCAACACAGCCCTGACTTGCATGAGATAATGACCCTGGAGAGCTGATGCGCCACCATTGCATAGTCTGGACCCTCGAAACCACCTGCCTAATGAAGACTATGAAATTGTGAACACCGTTCGGCCTTGTGGATTTGATGGAAAGTGAAAGGCTCGTGTCCGCATCTGTGTCCGTGTCCTCATCCGTTGCTGGCGGACCTGTTGGTTTCAGAGTGTCCAAAGATCGTTCCGAACTAAGATCACCACAAATGCTCATGCTGACAAGGGCATTGTCCGCACTGGACATTTTTGGTGGCTTCTTCAAACTGGCAAAAAAAAAAAAACCCCCCCCCCCCCCCCCCCCCCCCCCCCCCCCCCCCCCCCCAAAAAAAAGGATGGTGCAGAGCTCTTTCACCTGCCTCCACTCTCGGTGGTTCAACACCCCCGAGGTCCTGCACCGTGCTTGTCAGGCCATGTGTCACTTCGTATGCGTAATAGGCATTGGATGCTGCCACAATCGCTGGAGCATGTGGAGGGTGGAGTTCAGCGTGTTGCCACGTCAACAATGAGACGGTTGACGGGGAGGCCAAGCTGACGTGCAACGCAGGCAGGCGGGCCGAAGCAGTGTTTAGCGAACGGCAGAAGTGCGAATCAGACTCGAGCCTTTTCTTTAGCAGGGCAGTCCAGACCGGGTAGCTCTTAGAAATTTCTGGCGACAGGTTCATGACATGTGCCAGGCAAGGGATGTGCTCCAGCCTAACGATGCTTAAGGGCGGCCAAGCAGATTTCGCCTGTTACCGCACAACACACTTGCCTGCGCACAAGGTTCTTGTCACCAGCATGCGCTTTCGGTCTCGTTGCTAGAGCCGTCACACACTCCTGACCTGTGTGTGGACGGTCTCCAAGGCAGATTTATATTCAACACGGCCTGGTGCTCTCTGGGCACGTTGATGCCACCAGAGGACCTTGGGGAAAGAGCCGCTTGACACATCCCTCGACGGTTTTGAAGAGCGTGCGCCAAGCCTGAGAGACTCCGTCACCCCCAGAGGACATCCACCCAGCTCACCCCAGTGAGCTGTCACAGAGATATAGCGAACTTGCCGTGCTTACTAGTCCATGTGTCGGTGGTGAGATGGACTTTTTCGGACACAGATGCAGACAAGCATTGAAATTTTAGATGACACGTGGCTGGCCTGGCAGGGACGGCTTTTCTGGCCAAAGAACTGCCTGCTCGGCATCTGGTATTTGGGGGCAGGCGAGGGCCATGAAGTGGCGGAACCCATCTGTGGTTACCAGAGGAAAGTCACATTTCAAGGCCTAAAGCCTGGCTAATGCCGACATTCAGGCTTTTGGCTTTGGGATGGTTTGGGTTAAAGTGTTTCTTCTGTCCCAAACCTGGAAGAAGAAGGACTGTGCTAGATGGCTGGCTTGTGCGCGTGCAGGTCGCTCAAAATGGAGAAGGAGAAGGGGTAGGATGGGTCTCTGGGTTGGTGCGGTGGTACTCGGGCGACTGTGGAGGCTGAAGCGGAGGGCTCGATCCCTGATCATGATTCTAGAGAGACATGGGCAGTTGAGGAATGCTTGGTGGTGGCGGAGGAGAAGGAGGCTGAGACAGAGGGTGTGGACAATGGTTGGAGGCCGGACGTCGGTCTGGCCTTTTTTGGCCAAAAGTGTTCTCTCATTTAATCATGCATTCGACTGCATGTGACATAGACATGTTGGGGTGGTTAACCACTTAAGGTTCGTAGCTCTCTACTTTATGCGTATACGGCAAAGGCCGGCATATGACATCGCTGGGTAAATCAGAGGCGTTGGTCAAAGGAAGGCCCAGGCTTGAGAGGTCTGGACCTTTTTGACGGAGATAAGCGAGGAGCGGGGTTAGCGCTGACGTGGATGGCGAGAATCATATCAGCGGACTTCTGCGACCGCCCTCTCCCTTTTTGAGCGGACCCGTACTTGCACAATATCCCATGTCTTCCTCCTGTCCGGTGATGAAGCGTCGCAAGCAAATTTGCTGAAAAGACACCATGGATCAGCAATGTGTCTCATCATCATCAACACAGGATGACTTGTTCGTCTGACTTTCTGCATCCAGAAGCTGCGGGCTATGACTTTCTGCATCACGAAAGTGCGGGCTACAGCAGGGGCTCTGCAAGGCGTTGCGACGGCGGGTTTTTGCCGATTGAGGCTTCCTTCACCTCCTCTGATGGCATAAGTAACTGGGCGTCTAGTCGCAGACTAAATATCCTTTTATCTTTAACCTGCTTCTGACCCCAACGCCTTTTGTCATCAAGAGGTCCGAGGACAATGGATTATCCACAGTGGTGGGTACACGAGTTTGACATTTGGGCTGCTCATGTTGGACAGTGATGCTGATGATGCTGATGAGACATTGTGGCCGTGACTGCGAGGAACGAGAGGTAAGACTGCTAGATTGCAGGTTGCATTAACCACTGTAGGACAGATTGGCCGGACGATGTTCGTTACTTAGATTCACAAGGCCTGAGCCCAGCGATGGGGGGACAGGCTGACGGTATTTTTTTTTTTTTTCCCCCTTATTCTTTTTTTTCTTTTTTTTTTTTTTTGTTTTTTATTTTTTTTCTTCTTTTTTATTTTTTTTTTTATTTTTTTCCCCCTTGCAAATGACGATCCCGCTGGCATGGCATGTTGTCGCCAGCACGTGGAAGAAGCACCTTCTCTCGTACCTCTTCCTCCATGTGCTATCCCCCTCTTTGCTCGCTTACACTGCATTTCGCTCATGTTCAGAAATATAAAAATTGAGCAGGTATTGGAATAGTTTTTTTGGAAAGTCTCTTCTTAAAAGACGGCAAATTCACAGCTATTCTCAAATCCTCTAATCAAAACAAAATTCAATTTAACTGCAAGGTGGTCTATCAACAAATAGGAATGGCGAAGACCAAAAAACCGTATTGTTTGTTTTGGTATAATCAACGGTATTTTTGGCACCCAAAACAAAACATATTTAAAAAACAAAAAATAAAATCATAAAACCTATCATCCATTACCCCATACCCATATTTATATCACCTACACCAACCTACAATAAATTAAATACATCACCCTTAAATAAAATACAAACCATAACCCCCCCCCCCCCCACCCCCCCCCCCCCCCCCCCCCCCCCCCCCCCCCCCCCCCCCCCCCCCCCCCCCCCCCCCCCCCCCCCCCCCCCCCCCCCCCCCCCCCCCCCCCCACCCCCCCCCCCCCCCCCCCCCCCCCCCCACCCCCCCCCCCCCCCCCCCCCCCCCCCCCCCCCCCCCCCCACCCCCCCCCCCCCCCCCCCCCCCCCCCCCCCCCCCCCCCCCCCCCCCCCCCCCCACCCCCCCCCCCCCCCCCCCCCCCCCCCCCCCCCCCCCCCCTCTGTGGTGAATATAAATTGCAGTTTTAAGATATTAGTGATGCTGCGTCAATGAACAATGCTGGTGTGCAAAAAAGTCAAATAAACACTGTAACTGTTATGTTTTGTATTGATACATGTATTTTTTTGCACCTTTCATTCACCTATGGTGATATAGAAATTGCTGTTTTAAATTTACGTGGATGCTCGAGTCAATGAACAATGCTGGGGTAGTGCAAAGTCAAAAAAACACGTAACTGTTATTTTTTCGTTATGGATTACACGGTATTTTTGCACCTTTCATTCACCTGTGGTGAATTATAGAATTGCCTGTTTTAAGATTTACGTGGATGGACTGCGTCAATGAACAAACATGGGTGTGCCAAAAGTCACAAAACAAGTAACTGTTATGTTTTGGTATATATACGGTATTTTTTGCACCTTTCAATTCACCTGTGGTGAATATAGAATTTCACGGTTTAAGATTTAAGTAGATGGGTGCGTCAATGACAATGCTGGTGTGCAAAAGGTCAAAAAACACGTAAATGTTATGTTTTCGTATAGTTACAACGTATTTTTTTGAACACCTTTCAATTTCCCCTGTGGTGATATAGATTTGCTGTTTTAAGATTTACGTGATGAGCTGCGTCAATGAACAAGCTGGGGTATGCAAAAGTCAAAAAACAAGTAACTGTTATGTTTTCGTATGATACACGGTATTTATTTGGCACCTTTCAATTCCCCTTGGTGAAATAGAATTGCTGTTTTAAGATTTAGAGGATCGCTGCGTCAATGAACAAACTGGTGTGCAAAAGTCAAAAACACGTAACTGTTATGTTTTAGGTTATAATAACAGGTATTTTTTGCACTTTCAACTTCACTGTGGTGAATATAGAATTGTGGTTTTAAGATTTACAGTGGATGCTGCGTCAATGAACAATGTGGGTGACCGAAAAGTCAAAAAACACGTAACTGTTATGTTTTGTATGATACCGGTATTCTTGGGAAAAACAACACTGTGCTGACTAAGATTGCTGGATTGTAATTTAATGCAAGGGGGATTATATCAAACAGTACAGTTGTAATGGGGTAAAATTAAAATGAACACAATTTCTGTAAATGTATTACTGATAAGTAAAAGTGGAGTTTTGACCTAACAAAGAGCCCTGCAGTTACTAGAAATGTATGTATATCAAAATATAAGTAAAGGCTGCCCAAGTATCAGGAAATTATTTCAATAGCAAACTGTTAATATAAAGATATTCCATACAATGTCTACACTAATCTTGGTGAACTTTTATCCAGTGTTTTATAGATAGAGCTTGTCTGTGTTTGCCCGCGGGTGGCACCCCTTGCTCCCCGCGTTGAATTTACAGCGGTAGATGCTGTAATAACTAATGGAAGGATCACAGCTAATAGTCAGAGGTTTCTTGTGAGAAATAGACTACATTTCGCTGAGCTGTTTGGCCACAGGCAGGCGCAGGTCCTATCTATGAGACGCTAAGAGGACACTGAGGCTGAAAAGGAAACGCCCCCCCCCCCCCCTTTCTTTCTATGTAACCGAGCGTCATGTGATATTTTCAGCCAATCGACAACCATACACATCCAGTCATACGTCGCACACACATCTCACCCTGCTCTTTCTGTAATCTGATTTGTGCCGCCAAAATTCAGGAAGCGCCGAAAAAGGCGCGATCTTAATAGAGGAGCTCAGATTTTAACCTTAATTATCGCATGGATCTGGGAAATTTCGATCACATAAAAACTTGCGATTTCAACTTTGTCGATAAAAATCGCTCAACACTAGTGAGGAGGGGTACAGAGGGAGTAAAGCAGAAATGTGTGAAGTTGATAAGTTTGGAAAGTCGTTTATGTCGTGGTTAGTAGTTTAAGCTGATTTAGCTGAGTACAGGGAGGGGAGAGGGGGGGGGGGTGTGGGGGGGTTTTTTCCACACACACCCCCCTTTTTTGGGAAGGGAAAAAAGGAGAAAGGTGGAGTAAACCCACAAAGCGTAGAGTGTGGACTGAAGGGATACAGGAATGGTGAATGGGAGGCCACAGAGAAAGATGTTGCAGTAGTCCAGGCAGGAAAAGATGCAGGGAATGCTCCGGCATTTTTCTTGACTCAAGATTAAGAACAGAGCAGATATTACAAATCTTTTCTTGGTGGAACGGTGATAAATGCTTGGATGTGTGGTTTGAAGGACAGAGCACAATAAAAAATTATCCCGAAGTAGGAGGCTTCAGAAAGTGTGGAGCCCTTAACTCTGGTAGTACTAGTAAGGTGAGTGCCCCATGCATAGGGGAAAGAAGATTAACTTAATTCTCACAATTTTAAATTTCAAAAAAATGGGAGGAGAAGATAGGGTGCAGATAGAAATTCTGGGATTCTGGAAAACAGAGGTAAATTTGAGTGTCATCAGTGCTAGGTTCCATTCACATCACTTTTCAGCTATATGTCGCAATTAGGTCTTGTTTACCATGACAACTTGGAGTCCATTTTTACAGATGAAGCAGTTTCCATTTGATCAAATAGGTAATAAGGTTTCCAATTTTTACTACGGTAGACAGACTAGTGCAGCATACTACAACCATTGGCGCAATGAAACCTTCATGTGTAAATTTACACTCATATGGGAAAAGAAGTATATCAGAGCTGAGAAAAAGGTTAGGGTCCCCTTAATTGTGTAACGTGTACCTGAGAATTATTTTCTTTATCTTTGTAGGCCAATTATCTTGTGCTGGATAAATTTAATAGAAATATCCTTATAACATACAAATTCACGTACCAATTTTCTCCGACACGCCAGAGAATATAACAATCAGTGTGGTCTATCCAGCAAGACGAGTATTGGAGTGGTTTATGAAAGGCTGATTTATCATTAGAATTCACTAGAAGCTGTGTGCTAAAGTCAACCTTCGTTGATTTCTAAGCATGTCTCATGATAGCTGCTACCATAAGTATTGGACTGAAGTTCCTATGGTCTAAATTTTAGAAGACCACCTCTATTTATACAAGAAAATTATATGTTGAATTGTGTCATCTATTGCACATGCAGGCGGTTTAATAAACATATATCTATATTTGGTTCAAAAGTCAGTCGATGGTTGTGTTGCTTTATGACTTAGACTTTGAATATGTTTTTTTTAATAGGATACATCATGGTGTCAGAAATTTGGTCCACCGGAGGATCCTCTGGTACTCAGGTGGGCAAGTCTTTTAGACTCACCGTATGGCTGCAGTGAAGAAAATTTTTTATTTATCCACAGTCAAAAGAGATAAGTTGAGCTTAACCTACATTATGAGTGTATTGGGAGAATGACCAGCAAAATGTTTTTGACATATGTGAAGACTGAAATGATACGTAGCTTAAGTTTCTCATGATACTAAGTGCCCAGCTTACCGTTGGTTTGTTTGCAGATTGAGGAGTAAGTTTCATTACAAGATGATGTCTTCCAGATGGCCATTGTTCTATCCACATAACAGGAGGCTCTTTTTTGGCTTGCGCTCTCCAGAGCCATTTTGTGTAGGGGTTTTAGTTTCCAGTTATCCAAACATTTAAATTTTGTATTTTTAGTCTGAAGAATTGCTAATTGCTACACATGGAGTATGGATATTAACTCATTTTTGTGAAAAGAAACTCTAGTGCATGATGAATCCTTTATGAGAGCAGACTGTAGTTGAGATAATTCTCAGATCAGCAATTTTTGTTATCGCCTTAAAGGTATTAAAATAAGGTACAAAGAAATAACTTCCAAAATGCAAATCATTGCAAAATCTCTATATTTCACACTGGGACACCTATTTTACCATTTTACTATATCATCAGTTTTGAAAAATGATGACCTTTACTGACAATGCTGCATAAGTTTTATTCTGAATGGTTACATTTACAAACAAGTATCAGTTGTTTGCATGAAAGCTGAGAATTATTAGTGTAGAATAGACATAGTATTAGATGGCTGCTATTCCATGAAAGCTAGGCTGATTTTGCTGTAGTTAGAGCCATTATCATGTCGTGTTCTTAGTAAATATCCATCTTGCATTTCCCATGGTACGACAGAGATCGTTTAGTAGATCTTCCCTCATAGTATGCAGGATCCTAAGTGGTATAGATTGGCCGCCTAGGATATGTTTATATGTCCAACCGGACTACCCTGTTTAAGGCTTGCTAGTTTATTGTGTGAACGCAATGAGCTGGATTTTATAGGGGTGTCTTAGCTTCCAGTTGTGTGGTGGGCATATGTCTGTCAGTAAATTGCTTTGAAGAACAAAGAAATTCTTCACGCTGGTTTAGAGGGGCTATAATTGAAGCGCTGTTCAGAAGGAGATGCTCGCACTAAACATGAAGTTGAGAAAGATAGTTGTATTAGTCAAATGCACAACGATTTCGAGGTAGCAATGCTTCATCAGGTACATCATGATGGGCATATGTCTGTTTCAATATAGGTATTCGAACCCTTCATTGATGTCGTTCATTAGATCCACTCTTAAACTGGGGTATTTTTTTTTCGCACTCCTCACCTTTAACAGGTTGTGTGAGGAAAATTGCAAAAGTCATACCCCAGCTCTTGTAAACTTCCAAATTCCTCTTCGTTTGCAGAAGTCACCCATAGCTCCCCATACTGTGCAACACGTCATGAGGAAGCACTCAGTTAAACATGCCATACATAGCGAACAAATGGATAGTCCTTGGCCAGGGCTAGAGACCCATGTGATCAAGAATACCCGCATACAATGAGCTAGGACACGCTACAGCGGAAAGGATATTTCAAATAGGATTCAAGGAGACCGTGCCATCACAAGTCCAAGCCCCGCAGTTTTCAAGATGTTTTAAATATGAATAATTCCACACACATAGCTGTCACCTCCCACGTTTGTACGGCACAAGGGAAGGGACAAACCAAAGGCTGGCACAAAGAACGGAGCAAAAACCCTGTGTCTGATACCAAGTCGTAGCTTAGGCCCATCTGTTTCTGTTGGGATGGAACCGAACTAGCACGGTTCTGTCCCAATGCCCTGCCGAAATATTACCCATTTTGTGTCCGAAGTAAAAAACAGCATGGCCCGAGAGGGAGGAAAGTGCAGACTGTTCCAGGGGTGTGAGAGAGGTGTGACAGGGCGTTGGGTGTGAAGTGGGTGTGTGCATGGGGAATGTTCCATGTACTGTTTTAATGTCGAACCGCTGTGTCCCTAGGGTCATCTTCATTTGGAAAAGGGTGTTTGTATACAAAGCATATGAAGGCATCCGAATCCGAGTCAGGTGCTATTCATCCCTTTGTATGCCAGAACTAAGCCCCACCTTAGGTTAAATAGACACATTTGCTGCTCTTTTGTCAGTAACCGTTATCTGTATCTTGCCTACCATTTTGACCAATATCTGCATAGTATACCCCTATGTATGTATTGTTTGTCTAGTTCGCTCACATGGCAATTAAATATTTAAACTTTGAGTTCCTGAGCCTGTTCTGTGCTCAGCTTGATTGCCGAACCTAGGTGTTCCCCTGTTTTCAGTCTTCAGTTTATCGCTGACCTGGGCGGGGGAATGATTCTTGGCCTTGTTATAAGTCGAGTGTAATGGACGGCTCTTATAACTAAGAGGATCTGGCGGTATGTCTGCCAGAACTGGCAGATGTTCTGTTTCACAGTTGAGGGTAAACTAGATCTTCCAGTGTTAGGGGTTGGGGATGAGTGAAGTATTCCTGCTCATCACTCCCTTGGGTCTTTTGTGCCGTGTGGACAAAGGGTTTAACTTGAGAGGGCGTCGACCCTCAAGTTGGGCATTGGGCTTTTCATGACCAAGTTGTAACTTTTTTTCTTTTTTTTATCTGTTACACTCGGACCTATGCCGCTTTCTTTTTGCAGACAAGCGTAATTTTTTTTTTAACTGAAAATTTTATATTATGATTTCCACCGAGATAATGTGTAATCATCGGGCAGAACGCAGTTATCAATATATATCTTTTAAAACATCAGAGAAAATAGTGTATTGTTATCGGAGAGATCCGTGCCCTACTAATCTACATGACAGCAATAGGACAGTAAGGCACCGACTAAGTGAAACCATTTCACAAAAAATATAACGCACATAGATAATCATTTGGAACAGATAACTAAGACAGACAAGTGACTACAGACGGGTGGGAGGATACATAAAAAGGTGGGGAGGGGATGGAGAGATTCACTTCACCCCAGTCTAGTATGCTATCATTGTGAGTATTATATAATGGCTGTGTCTGCCCAATAGGTGTCCAATGAGACCATGTGTTTGTCAAAAAGGTCCATCCTATCCTGAATGGAGGTGTCGTTGCTCGCCTTCCGACGATACTCCCTCAAATTTGTGTATTCTACGTCAGCTTTCTTGGGGCTATTGGTTGCATTCCACCTGGCCGGCAATTAGACATTGCGCTGGCCGGTATAGGAGCACTCCGCATTAAACCTGGTCACATCCTAGGGAGCTACGACTGGTGATAAGTAGGAACATCGAGAAATGTCTAACGGAGTGTCACCCCAGGATCTCGTGTAGTAGTCCCAACCTGTCTCCAGAATGGTTGCACCCGAGCAATCCAAAAAATGTGCGGAAGAGTTCCTGTATGGCCAGACTGAGCACCTCCAGCATGTGGGCGATGTGAGTGGGAACTCATTTGGTGCAGTAGGTCGATTAGGTATGGTACCACGAAGAAAGATTCATATATAGATTTTCTCTTTGACACCAACATGTCGCAGACTTGGTCTGCTGCTCTACAAAATGGATGGGTCGAGAGGGGTAAAGGTCCTGCCAGGTATCCTCTCCCACTTTTCATTGTATCTGTGAGTCACGGGTTCGCTCTGTGCGGGGGTTACCCAAGAGACAATTAAATTGCTGAGATCAGCCCCTTAGATGATGTCCCCAATTTGCAGAGAGATTCGAAGGGATGTGCGGGGCGGGGGCATATATCCGTAGAGGGAAAGAGGAAATGGCGATACCTGGAGGATAGTGGAACCAGATGCTTTGTGGAAGAGTTGCTTCCCTGTAGGTCCTCAAAGGGGCGCAGCTTCATTATCTCCGGCTGTGAGGATGTCCAAGCCGTGAAACAAATCGCCCGCCCTAGCAATGGTGAGCAAAATAACCCTGAGGGCTTAGTGGGTGGTGAGTGGGTCGCAAGAAGACGGAAGGCCATGGGCGTTGCAGGCGAGCCTAACTGAATCTATCTGAAAAAGGCGCATATCTGAATGGTATGCTTCATTGCGGCTATGTAAATCGTACTTCCCCTGAATAGGCGGGAATGTCAGCGGAAGGCATTGGGATAAATGGGAGCCAGCCAAGAGCTTTTCCACCTCATTCCATTTTGTTAGTGAATCTGAGGGTGACACGCGGGATGTGGCGGAAGATGTGCGGCCAGTGTAGTGGATTAGATTCGTTGTATGCTATCCCCCCTTTGCTGTTTATGGTCATCATAATTTCTTTGGTACTCTATGCCATCCACTTGAGGGTGTCCCATATTAAAGTGTAGGCACGACGCTTTTGTAAACGATTTGAGCCTCTTCAGATATGGTATCGCAGGGGAGGCGTCATCAAAGACAAAATAGTAGCAATCTGGGTATGATAGACATCTTCACCGTGTTTATTCTACCCAAAAGGCGATGGGTCCCAAGAAAGTATTTTTGGAGAGTGACCTCAATTCTCTTATTGTGGGGGGAGGTTAGCTTGGCGTAGAGGCAGTACAATTCAATCTGTAATTATGAGTGCCTATGGTTACTTAGCGACTGAGTTGCACTGTATGGAAAGATGCCCTTAATGGATGAGAGATGTCTCACGGAGGGAAATATTTAATAGGAGAGCCATCAGTTTTAGTAGCGTTCACCCTTATACGGATAGTGATCCAAATGCTCAGCAGGGCATGCAGTTCTTGGTAATGGAGATATGTAGGTTGCGACAGAGGTCAGGCAGAGATATCGTCTGCGAAATTGAAGCTTAAACTCCCTTATCTTTTCACCCGAAATCCACCCTTTATTGTCTGCGAGGTTAAGCCTGATAGCTGCACGTAGGGTGCTCGATGCACAGGGGATAAGGAGGGAGATGAGGCGGCAGCCCTGCTTAGTTCCCGTTCCCTAAGTCTGAAAGGGTTCTGAGATGTGATGGGTAGTTGACGATGTGAAGGGAGAAGAATATAGATTCCTGACTAGCCATCATGAGACCTTTGTGCAAACCATGAGTCGTCAAGGTTTCGAATAGAAAATGGCACCCCACGTCCGCATCAAAGGCTTTTCCGCCATCTAAACCGAGGAGGAGTGCCTTGCTCGAGGAGCGCTCAGATTTCAATCAAGTCAATAGTGCGTGGTGTTGTCCCCTCCTTGGCGACAGGGACAAAACCACCTGGTTTTGTTGATCAACTGGGATTACACATATTCCCAGCCAATTAGCCAGAATCTTGGTGAACTTTTAACTAGTCTGAGTTCAGGAGGCTATGCGGTCTGTAGCTCGCACTATACGCTGGGCGTCCTTGCCAGCTCTTGGGCATGAGGTGAGGTGAGCATGAGTCATAGAGTTGGGGATCGGTAGGCCCCATGAAGAGTTGAAAGGTAAATTCATATAAGCGCGGGGGCAAAAAAAAATGTTCAGAGAAAACTTAAAATACTATAAGGCAGCCCGTCCGGTGCCAGCTGCAGAATTTGCCGAGGGAGGTATTCAGCACCTCTAGCTAGTTCCTCAGTTGCATTACAGGTCGCTGGTTGAGAGGAGGTTTGAGGCATCTGTGGCGGGTGGTTAGGGGCAGGTCTGCAAAAATTTCCCGATGTGAGTACTGGGGTTTCCGTTCACTCAGGAGTTTCATGAGCGTGGAGTACAATGTTAGTGAAATAATCTGTAAAATATTTTGCTTAGGACTTGGGTCACTAGAAAAGGAGTGCCGTCCCTACCGCAGGGCTACTGTTTGCCGCTGGAGTTCACTGACGTTCTTATGAAGGCGTGCTAAGCATTCGTGTCGGGCTTCGTTGCCGTGCCTCTAGTACCGGTGTGCTAGAGTAGAGGAGAGCCTGTGCAAGCCTGTGCGCTAAGTCCCTTCATCGCGCTTCTGATCGCTACTGTTGCGTCTTAGGGGTCCGGATGGATGGGGGTTGTTTGCCCCACCGGGGGGTTGTTCGTTGGGACTTATAATTTCCTTGCACAAAGGACTTTTGCAGATGCGCAGCGAGAGATTTTTGGCTTCAGAGCCCTTTTAGCTTTCAGAACCACCAAGGCGGGATATGCAATTGCCTCTAAGGACTGCTTTGTGCGGACTCCCATAAAATTGGCAACTAAGGGTATTTACGACCCTACTATTGGTTGCAATATAGACTCCAGAGCAGTCCTCAGTCTGTCCTGTGGATTGGATTTTGTAAATCAACATTCGTTCAGCCTGTCTACATGACAATGACTAAGTGTGGGTGAGCGGAAGTAGGTCAGACCATGACTGGGCGTGTACAGACCAATTAGAGATCTGGTCGCAATCTCAGATCCGACAACAACGGAGGGATGAGGATGTTACAAAAATGTAGCGAGCTGATGGTCTGTGTGGTGCGCAGTAGAACGTAGTACTCTCTCTCTTGGGTAATTAATGCGCCTAAGATCAACAGCCATGGGCTCTGCACCAAATTTCTGAAAGCAGTGGAAACTCAGATGGAGTACGTCCCTGAGGTTTTCCTCCAGTGCGGCCGTCCAATTCCATCTGAGAAAAACGTAAAGTTAAAGTCCCACTAAGACCAGAGAGGTACAGGGGGTATGTTCAGCTTGTTTCAGGCAAAACCTTTTTTTGAGAAGGCTATATGGGCGTGTTAGTGGTATACTATTGATATGTACGGGGTATGATTGAGAGTGTAGCCTGTAGGATAACATAGCTGGCCTAGCAGGGTCAATAAGCGAGGAATGAACCGTATAGGCATGATTTCGAGACGAATGGCCATCCCGCCTTCTTAGTTGGGCTGTAAGCCTATTGAAGGTCAAGGGTACCAAATGCCTTTTGCAAACTAAGGAGCCCTCAGCTATTATAATGGTTCTCCTGTAGAAAAACATATCGGCCCTGAGAGCCTTACATTCCACCTTAGTGATGCCAGTGTCGCTTAGTGACCGTGAGTTCGAGGCCCTTTCACATTGAACGACGTTAATATAAGCGAACCATAGGAAGGGTTTATTATTGTGTTATCTAAGTCTGCGTCATGTATCGGTGTGTGTACGCGTTTACTTAGGGTGTTTGAGGCAAGTGGCGTCGTCGGACCTAATGAGGGGGAGGGGGGGGGGGGACACAAAAGGGAAAAGGGAAGACCCGGCCCACTAACAAAAACCCTTAACAAGCTCCAACCCAAATCCAAAATAAAAAAACCAGGATTGAGTGCTCCAAGAAACAAAATCCGTTGGGATTACCCCGTTTTGGGGGTAAGGTATGTGGAAAACTCACCTAGGGAGCCCCCGGGGGGGAAACCCCCCCAAAAAGAAAAGAGGAAGGGGAATCCTTGAGGGCGCCCCCCTCCAAAAAATTTTAAACCAGTACCCCGGCTTCCCAAGAGCAGAAAGAACAGGAGGAACAGCCGGGTCATGTGGGCCCCCAGAAAAACCCCCTGACCAGCAAGCTTTAAAACCAATTTCTTGTAAGAGCCAGTGCCCTTGGGTAGAAGTCCCGGGGCCCGGTCGTTCCCTCGCGCCCCCCAGGGGACCCCCCAGGGAAAAAAAGGGCAAGGGACAGAAAACCACAACTGTTTTCAGTGTAGGGGGAACCCCCGGGGGCCTGAGCCCACGGGGATTGCCCGGGGGAGCGCCCTTTTACGAGGGGGAAACCCTCTGCCAGGCCCCGGCTTAGCGCGGGCCCCCCGGGGATCGTAGGGAAGCTTCTGGGGTCTCAGGGAAACCCCGTAGCAAGGGGCGGGGGAGAGGGGGGGAGGCTCCCTGGGTCGGGATAGGAAGGCCCCAGCGAATTTGCGGAAAGTCGGGCGAGGTTTATCCTTTCCTTGGGGGTGCCTTCGGGAGCAAGGTAGGCTCCCCTCTTCCCATTTAGGGCACTTGGAAAGGGGCATTGCGGAATTTAGCGGCCTTTCTCGGAGCTTCTTTAGGCGTCCAGGGTCCCGGTTCGGTCACACCCCCCAAAAAGATGTAAATTTTAATGGTCCCTTTTGCCCCATACAACAAAAATGTACTGAGAGCCCTTTCCAATAGATTTTTTGTACAAAAAGGGGAAAAAACTGTGCTTTTTTTTGTGGGTTTTTTGGGTTTTTAAATGGAGTTCACAAATTTTGGTAAAAATTTAAACATGTTTTTTTGAATTCTGCAAGTCGGTATGATTCCGTATGAATTTGTAGAGTTTCCATTTTAGTACTTTTTTCAAAATAAAAAAAGAAATTGTGAATTCTTATTTTTCTGTATTGTGATCTATTGACCTGAGTGAGGGCTATTTTAGTGCAACTTTTTATTAGATTTTTATTCCAATTACTTGGAAGCTCGAAGTGACCAAAAAAAAAAAAATTTGCAATAGTAATAGTTTTTTTTTTTTTGGGTTTTTACCGCATGGAACGGGGGGATTTATATTTTTTTACACATAACCTTTAAAGTTTTTTAATTATTTATAAATTTTTGTCTAACTTTTACATTGGGGGGTGTGTCCCTTTTAAAATCCCGAGTTGGGTCACTTGGGGCCGGGGGAGGGGAAGGAGGAGTGATTTCTGCAGGAAGTATTTAAAAGGTTAAAAACCCCCCCAAACCGGGGGTCCTTTTGGCATAACCTTCCAGGCTTTCCCCGCCCTGAGAGAACGCTGTAAAGCAAACGAATGCAGTGAATTTTGTACAGCCAAAAATTGGAAAATAAAAGCAGGGAGGAGCCCGGGTTTTTAAAACTTTAATGCAGCGGGCGCAAATGCGGTGTTTTAGTTAAATTGGGGGCGTGCTGCGTAACGTCCTCCCCCCCTGCTTTTTATTTCAGGAGGGTTTGATTGCCCCTGGGGAGCAGGGAAAACCCAAAGCAGGTTCCTAGTGCCATGTTTGTAAACCTATTACACCCCGGCCCAGGCAATTTTGATAAGTAATGAATGAATGAAAAATCCCCAAAAACGCAAAACCCAAAAGTAGTGCTATAGGAAAGGGATTCCCTTAGTAAAAAAAAAAAAATATAATTTTTTAAAAATTTTAAAAAACCCTTTTTTTTCCTCTTAAAAAATAAAAAATAAAAAAGTTTATAAATTAAAATGGGGTTTTACAACTAGTGATTTTGGGGTGACGGTTTGGGGGGAAAACCCCTGGACCACCCCAAGCCTTGGGAAATTAAGCCACGCCCGGGAAAAGGGTCTAAGTAGCCCCCCGGGGTTTTCCCCGAGCCCCCCGGGAAAGGGGGGTGGGCTTGTGCGGCCCTGAGGCAACCCGGTCGTTTTCCCCCTGACGTGATTGCTTGGGGGGCGGCCCGGGGGACTGCGTGGTACAGAATGTAACCAAAAGGGGTAGTCGGGGACAGGCAGAAGGGGCCCCGGGGAGGGGGCAGAGGTTGTGGTCAGAGAAGGGGAAAGGTAGGG